>CM019167.2:114203925-114272704 GCA_009739505.2 Apolygus lucorum | reverse complement strand
TTTGAGATGTCTCTGAGCTCTCAAAAGAGAGGCTGAGAGTAAACGTCCTTCAAGAGGCTCCCCGGGGAGCCCTCTCAAGGTTACAGGCTGATCTTACTGTAGTTGAGTCCGGAATATTTCAGCTCAGAATGTTCTCTGGAATGACCTTCTAGGGGCTCCCCGGGGAGCCTCTTCAAGGTTACAGGCTGATCTTACTGTAGATCGAGGGGGGAATCACGTCACATCATCCCGCGGTCCTCGAGGAGCGCTTTTTTTTCATTCAGATAAAAAAGGGGAACTCATCTTTTGATTCAGACAAATTTTATCTGTGATTCAAACTGGAGGCCGAGGCGGTCCTATAGGACCGCTTTTGGGGGGGAGAATTACATTCAGATAAACAGATAAGGCGCTCATGCAGGACCGCTTTTGGAGGGGAGAACATGGCCTTCTGGTTCAAATGCATTTCAATCGTGCTTCCCAAAATGATTTAAAGTTCTTGCAACTTTCTTACTTTCACAACGTTCCACTTTCTCAATAAAGTCACTATACACTCACTGCGTTTTGTAACTCTGAAGTTCCAAATAAAAGTCTTCAACGATCATCACAAATAATCTTTTAGGTTGTGTGCAGAGCGGCTCACAAAAGATAACTGAATCCTCACGAACGCCTCCCGTCCTTGAGTCATATCGGTGATGGGTTATGCAACTGATTCATGTAGATTCGTCGAGCAATCGGTAGAATGCGTTTGCGGCTCTAAAGGCGGACCCCCGGGAAAAAAATATATTTTCTATAATAAATAAAGAGACATGAGTTTAAGAGACGAAGCATTAAATTTATGTAAAGAACATGGAGGTTTCTGGGAGTTTGTAAAGACACCTGAATTTAAATTTTTTGAAAAAAACAATTACGAACTAGATGAGATTTTACGTGAATTGAAGTATTATAGATTTCGTAAACAGTTGTGCAAAGAACGTTTATTAAACTATACAAAGGAGCAATTAAAGGCATACCTTAAAGAAAAAAAGATTGAGTTTTCTAAAAATGCCACTGAACATCAACTTAGAAAATTGCTTTATAATGAGGATAAAGCCAAACTGAAAAAGACTTTTGAGGGTTATTTTCGAGCTTGCTAGAATGCTTGGGGGAAGGAGATTTTATTTTTAATGAACTGTGTTCATTAAAAATTCTTATGCTACTGATTTTTTTCAGGATTGGTAGTATACAAATGTCAAATTTATGATCTTTTTTTATTTTCACTTGGTTTTCTGAAAATAAGAATGAGGGGAGGGTAAATAGTATCCATGCAAGAAAAAAGTGGGTGGATACTATACAAATGAGGGGTTAGTTAAAAGAATGGGGTTTTATAATAAAAGATGGCCGATAAATTTTTAGAAAGAATCAATGGTGTATTTAGTACGCTTAATGATTTAGAATGTGAAAAACCTTATGTGATCCTTAAAGCGGAAAAGGTAAAGTCTAAATTTTGCGAAACTATAGCGGTAGACTTGGAGGGTGGCTTTAACAACATATTGCTACCAAATCATTTTTTAAAAAATAGGTTTAACCAAGAGGGGGATTTAAAAACACTCGTGAAAGACAAATATAAATTGATCTATAAAGGTAAAGTGACACTTAAAAATGGTAATCAAATGCATCGTATAGAGTTTACACAATGAGCTGATGGAATAATTAATATATACAATTTTTAGTGGCACCTGTCATTAAAAATTAAAACCTACTGTAATTTTTTAGAGTTTCTAATGGGAAAAAATATTCTTTTAACTTACCCCCCCAAAAGAAAAAGTCACTGGTTCTGATGTTTTGTGTTGAAAAAAGTTTTATCAGGAGTTCAAGTCGCTAGATCGAAAAAGTCACTGGTTCTGATGTTTTGTGTTAAAAAATACGTTCTGATGTTTTGTGTTGAAAATTTTTATCAGGATTTAACAGAAAAGTATTTTTAACAGGAATTAACAGAAAATAAAAAACATCAGGGATTTAGCACAAAAGCATTTTTAACAGGGTTTCAAGTCGCTAAATCGAAAAAGTCACTGGTTCTGATGTTTTGTGTTGAAAAGTTTTTACTGTTAGTTTTCACTTTAAATATTTTATTGTTAGTTTTCACTTTAAATATTTTACTGTTTGGTGCCACTTTAAATATTTTACTGTTAGTTTTCTCTCATTTGTTCCAAACGTACCCACTTACTACTAGTATCTATTCCAACATACCATCTGTTGACTAGATATTTATGTCCAACAACCTACTACATCAAGTACGGTTTCACTGAGATTATTATTTTTCCCTTTTTGGTGTTTACGAACATAATTTTTGAGGTCGGTCCATTTTTTTGATAAAAAAATTTTTATTTTATTATTTCTCCATTTTATATTATTTTTTATTTTTCACTTTTTAGTGGTCTTCAATTTAAATCTGAAATTAATTTACCCACAGTTTATCGATCTGTTAATGTGGATCTGTTTCCATACTGTGAATCATTTCAGTAAGGTGAACCAGACGCCGCAGGGTGGACCACATTCTGTAATCCGGATCAGTTTCCATATATATAGATGAGTTTCCCTTTTTAGGATCAGTTTCAGGAGGTATTTGGTTCACTTTGCTACTTAGCAATCTACTCTCATATCCCCTAACTGTTCGACGTCCCTCATATTTGATAGGTACTTGGTAGTTCTGACAACACAATTCAACAACTCAACCATGACATGATTGACGGGGACTTATCACCTAACTGTACTATATACCTCATGTTTGGTACGGCACAATTCAGTTCTGACGATCACCTGTACCATTACCTACCCAACTATTTATGAATGACGAAGAAGCTATGTGCTACACCCACTTGGTAGAATACCCTCTCATCACCTAGTTGTCCTATAATCCCTCATATTTGGTAGGGCACTATTCAATTCCGACAATCTTCTATACCATTACCTGCCCAACTATATTATGGATGATGAGGAAGCTATGTGCTACACCCACTTGGTAGAATACCCTCTCATCACCTAGTTGTCCTAAAATCCCTCATATTTGGTACAGCACTATTCAGTTCCGACAATCTCCTATACCATTACCTACCCAACTATATTATGGATGACGAGGAAGCTATGTGCTACACCCACTTGGTAGAATACCTGTCATCACCTAGTTGTCCTATAATCCCTCATATTTGGTACGGCACTATTCAATTCCGACAATCTCCTATACGATTACCTGCCCAACTATATTATGGATGATGAGGAAGCTATGTGCTACACCCACTTGGTAGAATACCCTCTCATCACCTAGTTGTCCTAAAATCCCTCATATTTGGTACAGCACTATTCAGTTCCGACAATCTCCTATACCATTACCTACCCAACTATATTATGGATGACGAGGAAGCTATGTGCTACACCCACTTGGTAGAATACCTGTCATCACCTAGTTGTCCTATAATCCCTCATATTTGGTACGGCACTATTCAATTCCGACAATCTCCTATACGATTACCTACCCAACTATATTATGGATGACGAGGAAGCTATGTGCTACACCCACTTGGTAGAATACCCTCTCATCACCTAGTTGTCCTAAAATCCCTCATATTTGGTAAGGCACTATTCAGTTCCGACAATCTGCTATACGATTACCTACCCAACTATATTATGGATGACGAGGAAGCTATGTGCTACACCCACTTGGTAGGATACCTGTCATCACCTAGTTGTCCTAGAATCCCTCATATTGGGTACAGCACTATTCAGTTCCGACAATCTCCTATACCATTACCTACCCAACTATAATATGGATGACGAGGAAGCTATGTGCTACACCCACTTGGTAGAATACCCTCTCATCACCTGGTTGTCCTAAAATCCCTCATATTTGGTAAGGCACTATTCAGTTCCGAAAATCTGCTATACGATTACCTACCCAACTATATTATGGATGACGAGGAAGCTATGTGCTACACCCACTTGGTTGAATACCTGTCATCACCTAGTTGTCCTATAATCCCTCATATTCGGTACGGCACTATTCAATTCCGACAATCTCCTATACGATTACCTACCCAACTATATTATGGATGACGAGGAAGCTATGTGCTACACCCACTTGGTAGAATACCCTCTCATCACCTAGTTGTCCTAAAATCCCTCATATTTGGTAAGGCACTATTCAGTTCCGACAATCTGCTATACGATTACCTACCCAACTATATTATGGATGACGAGGAAGCTATGTGCTACACCCACTTGGTAGGATACCTGTCATCACCTAGTTGTCTTAGAATCCCTCATATTGGGTACAGCACTATTCAGTTCCGACAATCTCCTATACCATTACCTACCCAACTATATTATGGATGACGAGGAAGCTATGTGCTACACCAACTTGGTAGAATACCCTCTCATCACCTAGTTGTCCTAAAATCCCTCATATTTGGTATGGCACTATGCAGTTAGGACGATCTTCTATACCATTACCTACCCAACTATATTATGGATGACGAGGAAGCTAAGTGCTACACCCACTTGGTAGAATACCCTCTCATCACCTAGTTGTCCTAAAATCCCTCATATTGGGTACAGCACTATGGGTGATATCCGTGAGACTCAATTTAACCTACCTTAGGTTATCAAACCTAACCTTCTCAGCTTACCCGATCAGCTGGTCGTGAAAGGGCGCCATTTTGACTCGCTGTCAACAAAGTCATTATGTTTACATACCAAATAGGTCCTATTTCATGGTATGCAAACGGAATGATAGTGGTAGGTATATTCATTATTTTCTTCTTTCTATTCTTTTAAAGCAATTATGTAATCGTAAGTAGCGATCAGATTGCAAACAGCTGATACAGACACTGAGGGGTCTTGACACAAAGAACAGGGAGATGACAGGTGTCAACTGTCATGCTAACAAGCAAACCAGGCTGACACAAACATTATTGTCAATTAAAAACTCTCGAAATAAGTTTTTCAGAATGAAAATTTGAATATTTATTCGTCACATTGAACAAACGCATTACTACTTGGATACCTATTTACATGGAGAACTGGAGACAAGTGCCTATTTACATCCTTTTCTGACCCTACATTGTGATATGAAACCTTCCTACCTTTTGATCGTATTCACCTTTAGAAAGTACCTAGTGAACACCAGAAACGCAGATTTTCCAGCGTTCTTACTGCATTTTTTGGGTCTCAAACATAACAACTACCGAATTTGCAGTGGCTCTCTGTTTCCTTGTTCATCGTTTGTCCAACAACATATCTCTGGATAGTTTAGAGGAGGTGTTTTGTTTCTACCTGTCACGGACGTACAGACTTTCACAAACAAGGAAGTACAGATCAAACCTACTACAATAGATATAGTGATATACGAACTTACAGACAACTAACTGCTAAAGACGGTATTTTTCAAAGGTAAATGTCATAAATGTTGCACCTACGAACTTCTTTTCTTGAAACCTCAAATTGTACCTACTTATGTGAACTGATATTCTGTTTATTGTAGATCTATAGTTAGGTGTGTTGATAGATAATAGATACCTACTCACATAGAGTACCAGAGACAAGTGCCTATTTACATCCCAATCTGACCTTAGATTGCAATATAAAACGTTCCTACCTACTGATGGTTGATCGTATTCGCCTTTAGAAAGTACCTAGTGAACACCACAAACCTAGATTTTCCAGAGTTCTCAATGTATTTTTTTGGGTCTCATCTAAGTAATAACTACCGATTATTCAGTAGCTACCTATCTACTGGTTCATTAGTTGTCCAACAACATATCTTTAGATAATTAAGACCAAGTGTTTTGTTTCTACCTACCACGCACATACAGACTTTCACAAACAGGGAAGTAGTACAGATCAATCGTACTATGATTGATACACGAACTTATAGACGCAACAACTAAATGCAGATATCCATAATGAACCACATCCCTACCATTATTAGAAAAGAAGGTATTTTTCAAAGGTAAACTTCATAACTATTGTAACTTCTTTCCTTGAAACCCTAAATGGTACCTACTTACGTGAGCTGACTCCCATCGTCTGTTTATTGTAGATCTGTAGTTAGGTGTGTTGATATAATGGAATAATGTACAACATTCAATGAAAAACACGGAATTTATTCAGAAATTTCATTGTACATTGAAACAATATACAATTCGCACAGAATTAACAATAGGAAGTACCTACACCATGAACTTGATGGGAAGATTACAGAATTTTCGTGATGAGCATTGGTTTCGAGAGGTGAACAACATGATATTTCCCGGGGAAACAAACAAATACCTAACTGATGAAAAAGAAAACTTGTACAAATGAAAGCTGAAATTGAGAACCACAACTCGGGATACGAGAGACGAACGACAGCACAAAACACAAGTGGAACTAGACACTGGTTTTGAGAGGTGAAAAACGTGATATTTCCCGGGGAAACAAACTGATGTACTGATGAAAAAATAAAACTGTTGTACAAATGAAAGCACAACCTCAACACACACGATACGGGAGTCGAACGACAACACAAGTGGAACTAGATAATTTGAAGCTGGTTATAAAAGTGTCAGTTCATCGAAAATCATGGTTGTTAGGAATGCTGGGAAGCAGCGACGCCAAAAGGCTGATATCCTTCTTTTTTCGGAAAGTTCTCTTGTCTTTCCACACTGTTTCTAATCACTTTTGGCAAACCAAAAAATTAAATACCGATTCCGGGACGAGAAGAGCAACTAATAACCGCACAGATTGGCATGATGAAAAACCTTCTTTGTTTACAAGGGAGTCGACATGGCCGCCTTTCAGCGAGATTAGTCGTCTTCTTCTTCTTCTTCCTACATCCATCTGTGTGACGTCACACGGATAAAACGAATTCAATTCCGACAATCTCCTATACGATTACCTACCCAACTATATTATGGATGACGAGGAAGCTATGTGCTACACCCACTTGGTAGAATACCCTTTCATCACCTAGTTGTCCTAAAATCCCTCATATTGGGTACAGCACTATTCAGTTCCGACAATCTCCTATACCATTACCTGCCCAACTATAGTATGGATGACGAGGAAGCTATGTGCTACACCCACTTGGTAGAATACCCTCTCATCACCTAGTTGTCCTAAAATCCCTCATATTTGGTAAGGCACTATTCAGTTCCGACAATCTCCTATAACATTACCTGCCCAACTGTATTATGGATGACGAGGAAGCTATGTGCTACACCCACTTGGTAGAATACCCTCTCATCACCTAGTTGTCCTAAAATCCCTCATATTTGGTAAGGCACTATTCAGTTCCGACAATCTCCTATAACATTACCTACCCAACTGTGTTATGGATGACGAGGAAGCTATGTGCTACACCAAGTTGGTAGAATACCCTCTCATCACCTAGTTGTCCTAAAATCCCTCATATTGGGTACAGCACTATTCAATTCCGACAATCTCCTATACGATTACCTACCCAACTATATTATGGATGACGAGGAAGCTATGTGCTACACCCACTTGGTAGAATACCCTTTCATCACCTAGTTGTCCTAAAATCCCTCATATTGGGTACAGCACTATTCAGTTCCGACAATCTCCTATACCATTACCTGCCCAACTATATCATGGATGACGAGGAAGCAATGTGCTACACCCACTTGGTAGAATACCCTCTCATCACCTAGTTGTCCTATAATCCCTCATATTTGGTACGGCACTATGCAGTTAGGACGATCTTCTACCGAACCATGTTAAGGATGACGAGGGAGCTATGTGCTATACCCACTTGGTAGAATACCTAACTAACAGTACTATAATTATCCCTCATACGTATATGGTAGGAAAACTCACATATTCGAGCATTGATAAACACGTTTGATACGGCTCATGCAGGTTCTGGGCGAATAGCCCACTATAATTTCCCCCTTTCTCATCCCCCGCAGCACCTTTTAGTTATCGGAACCCCCCTCATATAGCATACCATTTTGAAGCTTACAATCAGACCTTCGATTTTACTATACACAAATAGTCTGTCATCGGCACAGTCGGAAGTCACAGGGGAAGAAGAGTGAATGCGGACCAATATTCCCGAAAACGGGAACCACGTTTTTCAACTTCTTTCACAAATTTTCGATACTTCTAGCAAAGCGAAAAGAAATCTGTTTGAAATGGGACCACCACGGATACTGGTAGAACAAATTTCAAAAACGCTGCAAATTATTACACAATGGTTTATTATTTTTCTATATAATCGTCTATAAAGCCACCAACCATCCACCATGAAGAAAAACATCGATGGCATTTCGGTCAGCTTTAATTTGAACGGAGATTAGGCCTCTTTTGCGATTCACACTCGTGTTTCTGATTTGTCGTACGTTTATTATTTTTATGGTTTATTATTTTAATGGTTTATTATTTTTCTATATAATCGTCTACAAAGCCACCAACCATCCAACATGAAGAAAAATACTTTGAAAATGTCACCCCACGCATATTTAAGCAAAAACCTCTTTTTTGGCTGGTTATTTGCCCATAACTTCTATACGAATTGAGCGATCGGAATAGTTCGACGTTAGGACCAACTAGACCCCAAATGGAGTCTATGTGCGAAAGAACGGGTTTTTTAGACCGATTCTAAGGCCTTTTATGGCCCGGACGGCGAACGGCGGACGGCGGACGGACATTGCAAATTTGGATTCTACGCACCTTGAAACGTAAAGTGACAAAGTTTGAGGGGGGGTTATAAAATTTTTTTGCGATACGATCACATAGGCTTATTATTGGAAATAATAAACCAAAAGAACCAGACAGATTGGTACCAGAATAAAAAAATGCAAGGTGTTCAGACATACAAAAAAAAAAAAAAAAAAAAAATCGTCGTCCCACGACAACCCGAATTGAGTACCTCCTCTTTCGCGCGCCTCCGGCGCGTTGAAGTCGGTCAAAAATACGACCGTAAAACTTCTAAAAACTAATAAATTTGCAAAAAGAATATTTTTTGACTTACATGCCTACCTACAGTAAAGCGTTAGTACTTGAAACGAGCAAACATACTTACTTGAGAGTGAGGAATCTATTTTGGGCATCGTAGAGCTAATGAAATTATTTTATGAACTTGAGAAACTGACTCATCTCGGTGAACACTGCTTGAAGATTATTTTGGTTTTGACTCAACGTTAGGTTGAGTTTTTCAAATCAACTCGAAGAAAATAACGCTGCAAATTATTACACAATGGTTTATTATTTTTTATTTTCCTATAATATAGAATCTATATTATGATCTATAATATGATCTATATTATAGATCACTCGTCTGCAAAGCCATTAAACATGAAGAAAAACATCGATCGCATTTCGGTCAGCTTTAATTTGAACGGAGATTAGGCCTCTTTTGCGATTCACACTCGTGTTTCTGATTTATCGTACGTCCAAACTTTAAATCCTTGTAGTGAGCAAACGGTTTGTCCTTCAGAGCTCCGGGTCGTCTCAAAAAATTCTGAATATTCTATAGAATCTTAAGTTGAAGGAAAAACAATACCTTTATATCAAAATTTTTTGAGTTAGGTCGTT
The DNA here is from genome assembly GCA_009739505.2 of Apolygus lucorum. Taxonomy (NCBI): domain Eukaryota; kingdom Metazoa; phylum Arthropoda; class Insecta; order Hemiptera; family Miridae; genus Apolygus; species Apolygus lucorum. The sequence goes on along the minus strand of CM019167.2, from coordinate 114,263,158 downwards.
TTCAAAATTTCAAAATTGATTTTGGAACCCTTAGAAGAGACCTACATCAACCAAAATCTTTGGGGCACAACTTGACCCCAAATGGAGCCTACATACCAAATTTCATCAAAATCGGTCAATGCTAAGTGGCAAAAGTGCCGCGTACGGCGGACGGCGGACAGACGGCCAAATTTTGGTTTATGATTTTCAATAATGAACCTTTGGAATCGACCAAGAAAAAAATAATTCTAACACCCCCTCAAAATTTGATGGTTTACGTTTCAAGGTACGTAGAATCCAAAAATCTAATACAAATTTGGCCGTCCGTCCGCCGTCCGCCGTACGCGGCACTTTTGCCACTTAGCATTGACCGATTTTGATGAAATTTGGTATGTAGGCTCCATTTGGGATCTGGTTGTGCCCCGAAGCTTTTGGTTGATGTAGGTCACTTCTAAGGGTTCCAAAATCAATTTTGAAATTTTGAAAACGCCCTAACTCAAAAAATGTTGATATAAAGGTATTGTTTTTCCTTCGATTTAAGATTCTATAGAATTTTTAGAATTTTTTGAGACCACGCGGAGCTCTGTAGGACTAACCGTTCGCTCCCTACGAAAATTTAAGTGTTTATATTGAAATATATATATATACAAATCAAAACACGAGTGTGAATCGCAAAAGAGGCCTAATCTCCGTTCAAATTGGAGCTGACCGAAATGCGATCGATGGTTGGTGATTTTGATTTTTTTTTTTTTCTTCATATTGGATGGTTGGTGAATTTGTAGACGAGTGATCTATATAGAAAAAAAAAATCAAAAAAAAAAATAAATAAATAAAAAAATAAAAAAAAAATAAAAATCACCAACCATTGATCGCATTTCGGTCAGCTCTAATTTGAATGGAGATTAGGCCTCTTTCGCGATTCACACTCTTGTTTTGATTTATATATATATATTTCAATATAAACCCTTAAATTTTCGTAGGGAGCGAACGGTTTGTCCTACAGAGCTCCGCGTGGTCTCAAAAAATTCTAAAAATTCTATAGAATCTTAAATTGAAGGAAAAACAATACCTTTATATCGAAATTTTTTGAGTTAGGGCGTTTTCAAAATTTCAAAATTGATTTTGGAACCCTTAGAAGTGACCTACATCAACCAAAAGCTTCGGGGCACAACTAGACCCCAAATGGAGCCTACATACCAAATTTCATCAAAATCGGTCAATGTTAAGTGGCAAAAGTGCCGCGTACGGCGTACGGCGGACGGCGTACGGCGGACGGACGGCCAAATTTTTATTCGATTTTTGGAATCTACGTACCTTGAAACGTAAACCATCAAATTTTGAGGGGGTGTTAAAATTTTTTTTTTCTTGGTCGATTCCAAAGGTTCATTATTGAAAATAATAAACCAAAAGTTATCCTTAGCAACCAAATATGCCTGGAGACTGTCAAATTATCTAAAATATGAAACATAATTTGTACACTTGAATCTTTCTCCTTCCACTGATGGATCTCAAATCGGTTGAAGCGTTTCAATACCTTATGTGTTTGTCGTGAAATTTTTAGGAGGAATTTATTTCTGAAATTCTGTAAAATCGATTGTGTAGGGTGACTATGGCACATATCGATGCGTCAGAAGTGGAAAGGCTGTAAACTATTACAAAAAGGTTAATTTTTTTCAATATACACTCGTATACAAAAAACACGGCTTTATCATTATCACAATATTGTTATTATGTGTTGGTGGTTTCAATTAAATTCAATGCTATCTTAAATTGATGGAATAACAATACCTTTATATCATAATGTTTTAAGCTAGGGCGTTTTAAAAATTTCAACCCTTATTTTGCAACCCTTAGAAGTAAATGACATCAACCAAAAGGTTTGGGGCACAACTAGACCCCAAATGGAGCCCATATACCAAATTTCATCAAAATCCAAGGGGGAAAGATCAAACAGGGAACTAAGGAAAGTGCCGCGGACGGCCAAATTTTTATTCGATTTTCAGGTTCTATGTACCTTGAAACGAAAACCAACAAATGTTGAAAGGCTTGTGGGGGGGGGGAAGGGGGCTAACAAATTTTGTTTCTTGGTCGATTCCAAAGTTTCATTATTGAAAATAATGAACCAAAAAGTGTGTGTACTATAGCCAACCCCAATCCAGGGGTGAAAATAGTACAACAAAATTTAATTCCTTCAATTTTAAATTTTACAAAAATCTCTCTTAAGCTAGGACTACTCGTGAGATATGTAGGTTCAGGATCAATACGTTGAAAGCAATAAAACGAATAATTAAAACGTAGACAATGTCAGAAAAACCTTAAAATTTGTACCACAGTCACCCAATTTTACGGTATCACCTGTGATCAGTTGAAATGCGATTCCCGGAACATACATCAACGCGTTATATTTAGAGAGTGGAAGAAGGAAGTGGACGCTGAGATTATACTCACATTGTGACATTCGATAAAAGCCGATGGGAGTCCTTCGGTCGGATCCGATCAGAAGATAGGAAAAGCTTAAGGACGCGCTCAGCCATCCACGACGCATCCTTTTGAGATAATGAAGGATACATTCGTAGGAGGCGGGTCTGCTGCTTAGCGTTCTTTCTCATCGCACTCGCTACTTCCTAGTCGGGTAACGGAAGTACGAAAATGGCGTTCAATTTTCTCTATACGCAGTTGGTTTTGTCCAACTCGATGAGCCAAACGGGTTTGAACTACAGACCACGAAATGAAGGTCAACCACGTGATCCATACCAACCGCACTTTCCTATAAAACTTAAGTAGTATTAAAACTTAACTTAACTTTCCTATAAAACTTAAGTAGTATTAAATCAAAGAATAAATTTTATTCTGTGATTTTTTGAAGTTGTCAGCAACGATTGTTTACACTTTCTCCTTCTTTCTCTTTCTCTTTCTTCCCATTCTTGGACGAATTTGAAACGATTTTCATGCAAAAGTTGTAGAGTATAGTGTGATTCGTTGTAACTTATTTTTTATAATCTTTCCTCAAAGGCGGAGGAATTCCACCATAAAACACTAAATAAATCGGTCAAATTCTAATGGGGAGGGCGCCCAGGACTTACCCGACGCCGGGCGTAGGGATAAAGGAAGATGGGGTTGGGAGAGAGGGATGGTGTGACTCGAGAAGGACGAGAGTGGTTATACCACGGAGTACACCTGCCGAAATGCCCAACTCTAGTAAGTCTGTCGCACTTTTCCCGCACTACACCCCGCACTTTGACAATGTTGTTGCCTACTTCCATTCCTGGACCTCTTCGGAAGCTTCATGCATACACTGGGTGTTTTATAATTTACTAGCTTTTTGGGGTTCTGACGGTTTCTGAACAATTTAGCTCCCGCGGAGTCCGCTGGCCCCAGTTTGTATCCTGGCGGAAAAAAAGAGAAAATCCTCAATAAGTTAAAGTAGGTAGGTAGTTTTAAATTCAGAGGAATAATGATGTCTTGCACTTATAGTTTTATACTATCTCAACTAATAAGTTATAATTTCCACGTTTGAAATTGAACTTTATAATAGAATTTATTATAATAATTAACTTTTTGTGTAAGTTGGTGTTCAGAGTGTTGTTTTCAAAGTTCTGTTGTTCATTTCAACTCAACATTCTAGTCAGGCATTGGATATGTGAATTTTCTTCCTATAGTTTTGATATTCATACTCGTACATGAGCTCAACCACATTTTCCGAAATTGTATATCAACCTAAATTTTATTAGGTATTGTATTTATTAGGCATTAAGGGCCATTTGTATCAATATAGAGTCAGATCAGAACCCGACAGTACAAAACTTTAGTGACTGACTCGGAAGTATTGGGCTCTGCAGCCCCTCCTGTGCCGTTGCACCGTCTTGTTGAAAAAAAAAAGTCCTCAACTTGCTAAGCCGTGGGGACAAGAAATTCTTATAACAAACCGGCCCAAATCTACTGACACTGCGATATGCCTGATCTCCCGAATTATTCTCTTGTGATTTTTTTCTACCTATGGGTTTTTAAAAAAAATTCCATGTTTATGTAAAACCGTCCAAGGTACCAGAAATTCGGCACTCATTCTTCCTCCAGAACTAGGCAGGAGATCCATTTTTTATTAACCATTGTTGAATACAAACGCAATGTTACTTCGTTATAATATATAACAATATTATTACCAGATAATTTTTATTAAGAGAGGCCTGTCAATGAACAAGAACCTCGCAAATGAGTTCCTTTTCCTATTATAATCACTACAATTTTTCCACATAAAATGTAACAATTCAAAAAGTTATGTGAATATGTAGGTGCGTAATATTTGATTTTTATTGTTTTGGTTCATCTTCATTTTTTATTGTTAAGCACCACATGATAAATTCCATCTTAGTTACTTTTTTTCTATAATAAAATTTCAGTTCGAGTTCAAAAATTGTACCAGCGTCGATTCTTATTTTTATAATTGAAGAGCTCGGCCGAAAAGGGGTACATGTTCCTTTTTCGAATTTTACAGGAGAGCCAAAAAACGAATCGCCATCATGCGGTCACGAATTCACAAGCTAAATCGAACATGTACCCCTGTTCCATCAGATTTCCCACAAGCTAATAATATATTAATACGTAACGTATAATAATATAAGAAAGCTATCTATTTGTGGCGCAGTTACACATAATAGCATTTACAAATGTATTTCAACCCTTTACAAAATAATTAAAAACCCTTTACAAAATTATTTCAACCTTTTAAAAATAAAGGGGAAAAGGGATTAAATAATTTTGTAAAGGGTTTGAATAAATTTCTAAAAGGTTGAAATAATTTTGTAAAGGGTTGAAATAAATTTGTAAATACTATACATCTTTATATTTTCTATCTGAAGGACGTTCCCTGAAATTCATACTTTTCCAAACAATAAGTTTTCATTTTTCATAAGAAATAAGAATAACAGATTTTAAAATAAAAAAATCATTGTATTTGTACTGTTTTTTGGTAAGTAAAATATTTTTTATATAAAATTATATTAATGGTCGTCAATACCACTCCATCCATTTTAATAAAAATTTTATAAAAATTCTAATGAAAATAGACTTTGAAGAACGAAAAACACTTTGATAGCTTTGAACACAAAACACTTTGAACACAAAACGTTTGATAGAACGAAAAACATTTTGATAGACTTTGAACACAAAACGTTTGATAGAACGAAAAACACTTTGATAGGCTTTGAACACAAAACGTTTGATAGAACGAAAAACACTTTGATAGACTATGAACTCAAAACATTTGATAGCTTTGAAAGCTTGATAGCGGGAAGAAAACAGGCAGTCGTCGGTGATCGTGTGATGTAACTCATCGGGTGATCGTCCTAGCAACGGGAACATGTATCCCTATTCGTCTATTGGAGGCGTCACATTTTCACTTGCTCTCATCGCAAAAAAACAACCATAAAGTTAAAAATATCGATATTTTATTCTATAATCGTGTAGAGGAAACCTCAAGCTTCAATTTGACGCAAAAAAACAATTTTCGTAAAAAGTGACATGTACCCCTTTTCGGCCGAGCTCTTCAATTTATAAGCCGGTACAAATATTTAAAAAAAAATGTGATCTTGAGAATTATCGTGGAAAATAACACTGATTCTCGGGAAGCAGTACCACGCGAAAAAGAAGAAGGGAAAAGCCCCTGATATTTTCATCGAAATCGAACAGTAAGTTCGTATTTACACTTTTGAACAATACGAGGATTTACGGGCACCCAGACCGACTGACAAGAGACCGAAGAATTCAAAGAAAGATGAAGATCCAGTTCAACATACGACACTCAAAAAATATCCCTTCCTTAACCGATGGGGACCATGTGCCCGTGCAGTGCGGAGTGAAGGGCGTAGATCCGTGGAAAGAGTAGTATCCATCACTTCATAGATGGATGTCCAAAAACTTTAATTTACGTTGAAGACAGTAAGAAGGAAAAATATGCTGCTATAAAAAAAAAGTACTACTGTTTCATTGTAGGAACAATGTTTTTCTCTTAAGTTGAGGGATTTAAGAGGATTCTCTTCCTTTATTATACCTCCTTCCTGGCAACCATCGTAGCTCACAGTAACCTATTTTTTGGTTTATTATTTTCAATGATGAACCTTTGGAATCGAACAAGAAAAACAAAAATTTGACCTCCTTCAAAATTTGTTAGTTAACGTTTCTAGGTGCGTAGAATCCAAAAATCAAATAAAATTTTGGCCGTTCGTCCGCCGTCCGCCGTTCGCGGCACTTTCCTTAGTTCCCATAAACCGAATTCGATGAAATTTGGTATGTGGGCTCCATTTGGGGTCTAGTTGTGCTCCGAAGTTTTTGGTTGATGTCGGTCACTTCTAAGGGTTGAAATTTTGAAAACGCCCTAGCTAAAAAAAATCTGATGTAAAGATATTTTTTCCATCAATTTAAGATAGTATTGACTTTTTAGAATTTTTAGAGACCACGTGGAGCTTTGTGAGACAAACCGTTCGCTCCCTAGGATAGTTTAAGGTTGGACTTGCGATAGAGATTCGATAGAGAAAATCTATGGTTGGCCGTTGCCGTCAAGCCCGACCAGTCTTGCATTTTCCTGGATGTTAAAGTCGTCAATGGCAGCTTGGACATGGAGCAGACTTGGCGGGCTAAGATAAGGAAGTATGATACAAATGATTTACGGCAAGCGGTGTCGGAGCTAAAAGGAGTGGCGCCCAACAACATCAGGGTGATGGCTCCAACAGGTTCGTAGCGTGGAGTGTGGTGCGGGAAAAGTGCCACGGAGTTGAGCGAGTTGGGCATCTCAGTAGGTGTACTCCGTGGTATCACCACCCGCGTCCTGCGAGGCTCATATCTCAATTGGTGGTCTTTCTATTGAGGCACTTCCCTTCATCACTCTCTCCCACCCCGACCTTCCTCATCTTCCTTCATCCCTAGGGCCGGCGTCGGGTGAGGCCTGGGCGTCCTCCCCATTATATTTGATTTATTTATTTATTGTTATCTATGGCGTGCCCATACATTTTGTTTTATTGATTTCCGAAGCAAAATAATTTATAAAAAAGAATACTTTTTGCAAATAGGTACTGAGGTTTTCTCCCAGAATTTATCACAATATAAGCGCCATTTGATATTTCAGAAACCCTCTCGCCAGTGGAATTTGCAGGTCATGTTGAATGGATACAACTGACCCAACTTCGCCCAAACGGCTGAACAAAGCCCAAATGGGCTCGACCACTCTCACAATGCTGAAGTCAAGCTCGGATAAAACTTTGTATATTTGATAAAAATGTATGTCTTATGACCGAGGGTCATAAATGCAATAGTCTGACAACGTGATAATTTGTCCTTTATTGTTTTACCTTCTTATTTGATAAAAATGTCGGATTGACTTTCTCATGGATTTCCCGAACATTCGATCTGTAGTGAGAGAATCCAGATGGTATATCTATGTTTAGTATCTCTCCGTGTTTGTAAGATTCTTCGATTTTCTGATTTTCCTTCTTCTAAAAGATCTTTGTTTGACTTATTTCAGGTTTACCTCTCCTCCGTTCACTGATTAACCCACCCCTAGAACTTTCATTTCTGGCCGGTTTCTGTTGTGGACGGATTTGATATGCTCGCGGTGGTGGTCGATGCGGCTCGCTGTTGCCCGTCCTTGAAGCGTAAGGTTACTGGCCTGGAGAATGCTCTATGCGTTCTTGTATTGTTTGGCCCCCTTACACTGGCCAAGGTGAGGAGCTCGCGACTCGAGATTATCATCTTCATTTCCCATCGGTTTCACCCGCAGGTTCATCGTGATTCGGCTGGCAGAGGGCGGAGTTCCGCGTCCGTATTCCCGTTTTGAGCAGGAAAGCTGCACACATGAGTTGGCGACTTCTTATCTTCATCAATTAGCTGGCTCGTCTGATTACGAATTCTGGACTCCTAATCTACTCAACAGCGCCACGAGGAGAATTTTACTTACCGAGGACGAGATTTTCTACCGGAAAAATACATCTTTGCTCCTTGAACGAGCAAAATTGTGAAAATTTACTGTCAGATGTCAGTGGAAATATCAGGAATAGGTCTGGATTACGAATGTCTGTATCCCCGGAGTGATCGATCGTAAAACGCAAGATCCACTGAGCTTTGATATTTTACAACTGTCAGATTTCACCCAAACTTTGATGGTAGTTGGACTTTTTGACTTCCCCAAGAATTTTATCGTGATCGGACTTTTTGACTGCGGATGGGCAAACAAAATATGTTTAGTCGTACGACAAAATTCCTCAATGTTCATCCGAATCCGGGTAGAGAAGTAGATGGTCCCCTTCGATTCATTATATCTATGGGGTACTCGCAAACTTGAACATAACTTGCAGCTTCATTACACCCAATTCATGTACAATTACGCTGGAACGTGGGAAGTAGTTTGGGATTGGTTTTTCGATATATTGTCATGGTTACGAGGAATTGATGAAACGAGGGATAGTGAAACCACCTAGGAAGTTGTGAATTGGACGGCATTAACCAGAAGGGAACCAACCACAAAAACCCTTTCAATCAAAACTGGTGACTCGTGTGGTTGTTTTTTGAGGAAAAGATAAGACCATTCTGGATTCAATGACTTTTTCTAATTCAAATTTCGGTGAGAAAGCCTCATTAAAACAATAGCTCCATTATGCAGAAAGTTTAGACCGACCTAGCCCTTCTCAAGTGTTCAAGTCATTTTACCATTTTTGTTTTATTATTTTCAATTATGACCCTTTGGAATCGACCAAGAAAAAATTTTAACCCTCCCTCATAATTTGTTGGTTTATGTATCAAGGTACGTAGAATCGAATACAAATGTTGTTGTTTGTTAAAACTGTGAGCTCATATTTTTAAGAAATGTTATTACTATCCATGGTCACGTCATAGGCTGGAAGTACATTCAACACCGAAAAAAATTACGTAAGCCATGAAGTACGTCTTTCGCGGATTGCCTTCATTTTTGTCCTTTAATAAATTTATTCAATCGCCGATTAAAAAGTTATGCAGGCGATGGTTCCACGATAGCGTAATGTGAGAACGATATCCGGCTTGATTTTAATAATAGGTCGTAGGGAGTTGAAAGAATAATTAACTTAAAAAAAATCGACGGCGTTGTTACTCAAGATTGGAAACCTTGAAAATTGAATATTTAATAACGAAATAACGAAAATTAATGAAAAAAAAGCCCAGGCCTCAATTTCCACCTTATTTTTGTGGTTCTTTTTTTATTCTACGCGGAAAACTATCTAGTTGTGCACTACCTACGTCACCGGAATTTCGAATTTTGCGTTTTAAGGGGGGGGAAGGGGGGGGTTAATGCTCAAAAAACGTGCGTTTTTGGGCATTATCTTGTGTATTCTGCCCAGGCCTCAATTTCCAACCGATTTTCGTGGTTCTTTTTTTATTCGACGCGGAAACCTATCTAGTTGTGCACTACGTCGCTGGAATTTCGAATTTTGGGTTTAAAGAGGTGGAAAGGGGGGGTTAATGCTCAAAAAACGTGTGTTTGCGGGCATAATCCTGTAAAATCTGCCCAGGCTTCAATTTCCAACCGTTTTGAGTGTTTCTTTTTTTGTTCGACTCATGAATCTTCCAAATTGCACACTATTTCATCAGAGTACCAAAATTCGCATGAGGTGAGGGTGAGTGAGGGATAATATTCACAAAATATCCGATTTTTCAATATTTCGGTTCCTTTATAGCTTACTAACTGTACCCAAGCTTTGACATTGAGGAACAATTCTCATCAAACCTCCGGATTTTCATAAATTATTCTCTGAGCCAGCATGGAACTAATAGTGTTTTTTTTTTGTGTTTCAACTTGAATACGGAAATGAACTTCGACGGACTGCCTATCAAAACAAGTAGATGATAGTTCAACTTTACGAAGTATCATAGCTTTGGTGGCTGGCACCATTAGTGGTGGTGGTGGTGTGGGGGGGGGGGGGTAACTCCAATTCGCATGTTGGGTGTTGTAGATCATGGATTGCAATATGCTCTTCAGATTCGAGGCTCCCATGCCACTAGAAATGATATGGTGGATAAGAGTGAGGGGGAGGGGGGGAGAGAGATCACTATTCCTTGCTTAAAATACTTAATGAATTACATCGAGTGAAAAAGTTTTTTCGCTTACCAACTGGTATTAATTGACCCAATGCTCATCCAATGGGACGTCCCCTGGAATGCATGCATTACTAAACAATATTTTTGATCCTGAAGTTTATAAGAAAAGTTTTGCAATCGATTAGAAGAAACATTTATGACACCCTGCCAAAGGATTTGGTTTGTACTTGTCTTGGAATAGCGTGAGGGGTAAACAGAAAGCCACGGAGTTACCAAATGTAAGAACATCACCAAGAGTACTCCGTGGCGTCTTGTTTGGCAAGTACCTGAATAATTGAGGGTTTAATCAATTGTGCACTTCCTTCTATCCCTCTCATTCGTCTAAGGTAACTCGGAGAACAGGTAGTTTGCAGTAAGACGTCTTATACAGTATACGCACCAGCATAAAGACTTGATAAAGTTACCGATGAGGGCGAAACTAGTGACTAAGGCTTGAGACTCATCAGGAGGGATAAAGTGAAGATTACAATACCATCTTCCCCTCGAAGAAAAGTTCACTGTAGTATAAAATGATTCTAGAATGATTTAGAACATGAGAGACAGAGTCTTGTACAATAATCATTAAATGTTTATCCTTTACAAAAATATTGAATCCTAATCTGATGCATACGAGGACAGACAATTATAACAAAAACAAGTGGGTGTGGCACATAGCTTCCTCGTATCCATAACCCGATTGTATAGATGATCCGATGCATAGGTAGTAGTTAATCTCAAAACACCAGTCTCTAAGTACCTTTCATTACCCTCATAGGGGACCATCTACACGCTAATCTGGACAATCCTAGAAAATTTCATCAACTTCGGATGAAAAATTAAGTGAGTAGGTATATGTGATTAGATAAAAAAAAAATGCGCAGTCGCTTCTATCAGTCCGGAGATGATGATTTTCATAGGGGACTATCTAAATACTAATCTGTAACATCACTGAAAATTTCATTGAAATCGGATGGAAAATGTAGAAGTTATGGCCGCTACAAGGAATTCACGTTTGCGCATGCGCAATGGCTACTATCCTTCCGGAGGTGGTGATTTTCATAGGGGACCACTTAAATACTAATCTGTAACATCCCTGAAAATTTCATTGAAATCGGGTTGAAAATGTGGAAGTTATGGCCGTTACAAGGAAATTCACTTTTGCGCATGCGCAATGGCTACTATCAGTCTGGAGGTGGTGATTTTCATAGGGGACCTTCTAAATACTAATCTGTAACAATCTCTGAAAATTTCATTGAAATCTTGAAATCTTGAAATTTCATTGAGTACTTTTTGGAATCAAACGAAGTGGATATTATCCACTTCGTTTGATTCCAAAAAGTCCTCAATGCCACGTTTTTTTTTTCTCAAAAAGTACTCTATCCATAGATCTGATAGGTATTTCAAATCTCCTTTGAACCAATTTACCTTTGAACTAATTTACCCTTTTTTCCAATAATATTTATTATAATTTAGAAACATATGACAAATAACATTATTGGTTATCATTGTTTATTACAAGGAAATTCACTTTTGCGCATGCGCAATGGCTACTATCAGTCTGGAGGTGGTGATTTTCATAGGGGACCATCTAAATACTAATCTGTAACAATCTCTGAAAATTTCATTGAAATCGGATGAAAAAATTAGAAGTTATGGCCGTTACAAGGAATTCACGTTTGCGCATGCGCAGTCGCTTCTATCAATCCGGGGATGATGATTTTCGTAGGGAACCGTCTACACACCAACCCGCACAATCCCTGAAAATTTTATAGAAATCGGACAATAACTTCGTATAGTTATGCGCGTTACAAGGAATTCATGACAGACAGACAGACAGACAGACAGACAGACAGACAGACCGACACACAGACAGACAGACACACAGACACGGAACCAAAATTGTTCAGACAGTTCTAAAACGCAAAACGCGAGTGAAAATTTTGATTTTGGAGAACTTTTTTTTTTCATCCTTGAAAAGTGAAAACAAAGCTTCCGCTACCTTGGCAGACTCGGAAGCAATTCATTACCTTGAAGAATACACGATTCATTTAATAGAAAGATGAACAAATTTTATAGTTTTAGAACAAAATATATAGGGAACTGATATACAACAACCAGAAAAATACCGTGAGGGTCTGAAGTTAACATACTTCCCATCGATTGGTGTCAGGGCTTTTAACCGTTGAAAAATGTATTTTACAAAAATCGTCATAGTTCACAAGTAATAGTTTAAAATTTTTGATTTAGATTAAAAAGCCGATCATGTATGATGTCTGGAATATTACTATCACACGCACATGCGTTGCAATGTTGTTAGTACCTGTGTTGCAGGCTACCTTTTTTTTATGCCACGTAATCCAAAATATTGGCTTCAGAATTAAAGTTTCCCCACAAGGAGGAGGGAACAGTGCCAAAGGGGACATGAAGAAGTCATCTGGACTAATTTTGTAAGAATGGGAAATGTATCAGTTTTCATAAATACAAGCTCTTTGGACTCCCACGACTTCATCCGATGAAGAGGAGACAAAACTGATTTATTCTATTTGGTTAAGTTTACCAACTTTATACCAAGATAGTCTAGTCAAATAAGTGGAGATTTTCGCACGTTTCTGATTGGGGGATCAAATACAGGACACATGTTCAAAAATGTTGGATAGTCAGTTTCCTCCCAGGAAAACAATGTTATTCAAAGTCTTTTTTTGATCAGTTTATATTGAAAGGAGAAGAACGTTGAAGTAGAAGAATTAAATTAGACAGAATATGACGCCTCAAACCTTGAATTGGCTAATAAATTCTTTTTAATAATTTTTTTTTGTTATGTTTTGAGGTTATTACCTTCACAATCATGGTAATATATTATATTATTATTATCATATTGTTAAGTAATGCATAGATTCCAGTGGATGTTTCTTGGACTTTTTTTTTAATTTGGACCACTTTGGATTTTCCAAAATTTTTGGTTAACGAACTTGACCTTTTGTTTGTTATTACGAACATTTTGGCGAAAACTTAAAAAAAAATTTGTAAATAATTACTCAAGTTATCGTGCGGAATGACACACACACACGTATATGTACATATGATTTTTGGAAAAACTTCAGGGATCGTTTCAGAATGTTCCAAAACGGATTTTAGTTGAAAATTTTTCTTGAAAAAGTCCATTCTAAAAATTTTGAGGCCATTGCAATAGCTTCATTTTTCTTGAAAATTCGTTAAAAGTTTTATATCCACTTCGTTGGTTTTCATAAAGTACCATAATATGGTATTCAAAATTATTTTAACCTTTGAACTAATTTACCCTTTTTTCCAAGAATATTTATTATAATTTAGAAACATATGACAAATAACATTATTGGTTATCATTGTTTATTGGTTAACATCATTGGTCACGTTTTTCAGGTCGTTATGGTTTTTCGCGTTTTTCTCACGTTTGATTAACATGGATATAGTACCTTTTGGAATCAAGCTCCTCATGTTGATGTAGATAGAACTTTTCAAAACAAAAACTGCTCAACAGTCGCTAAGTAGAAGGCCTTATTAATTTAACATCAGCACCTCATCAATGTTTCTGTTTTATTATCAATGGAAAAGTTCAGAATTACCATGATTAACTGGAGGAATTAGAGAGATGCAATGATTGTGTATAATTCGATCACCATTAGCGTCAATCAACAAGATACCGATGAAGGGAAAATTAAAGTCCACTATCTGGATTTTTGATGAAATCGTGTGAAGTCAACTGGTTCAGGGTCATTACCAAGGTTGGAGTAGTTAAAGCAATCGTTAAGTGACGTTACCTAACTGGCAATCACTCAGTGATTTGTGCAGCCCTCCGTGCAGGCGAAACAGGATTCACCGCCAATATGATTTCCCAACTCATCTCTCACTATAATTAATGAAACTACTACCGACGACCAATAAATCAACATCAATCAGTATTAGCTGGTTGAAGATAGGTAGGCACCTACTTAGGTGACTTGTCATTATCTGGTGTAGGTGAAAAGCTATCCCATGAACCTGAGATCCTTTTTGCTTCCGAGTCTACTAAGGTAGCGGGTGTAGCATCCATGATGTAAGAAAGAAATAAAGATACTCCATCTTGATCTGGGTATGATTCACAGCTCCTAACAATCTATAATCGCAAATTTACATTTTTAAAGTTTGAGAGCTGGTAATTTAGGGAAATACTAACCCCGGAACGAGGAACCGAACGGCGACCGACTAAGACCCCCTTAATACCGTAATATACTCAAGACCTGAAGTGCTTAAAATAAAAATAAACCAAACAGTATGAGTGCTTTTCTCATCTCAGTTTTTGCATTCTCACAAAGGAGTATTCTCCGTTTAAAAACGTCGATATATTTGCGACATTTGTTTTCTGCAGAATGAAAGCCTTGCTAGTAAGTAGTAAATCGACGATGTTACGGCAACATGTCGTATGACCATATCGCACATCCGGAGTAAGACTGGTATAAGTCAAAAAACCCAACTGATGGGAAATCGCATTTAAAGATTTTCGACTTCTTTGTTGTTCTATAACAGTCATCTGAACGAATTTTTTTAATATCTCAAGGGTCTACGGCACTCATATACTATTTAACTATCATGTGCTATACCAAAATTGCTTCGTTACCTCTTCATTTGCGACCAGCATGCTTAAATTGATCAAATTCCTATGATGTACCACTATTACCCCAAGAAATGGTGGAACATCTCAAAATAAACCAGAGTTGTAATTCTAAAAGTGGAACCAATACATGACCTTTCGGATCAAAAGTGGTACATCTCATATTATACCAACGTTACAACATGCAGACCAAAGAGAAACTCCATTTTGTTTTGGAGAAATACTGGTGCATCTCAAAATAAACCAGTATTGCAATGTAATTGTAATTTAAAACTAGATCAATCACTCTAATTATTGTTGGATCAAAAGCGGTACATCTGATATATACCAGTATTACACATACCTTGAGTTCATCACACTTCGGCGTCTGGCGCATAACTGAAGTGATCCAGTCTTGCTCCGACGCCATGGTAGAAGAATGGCTCAGAACCATACTGGTTTATCTGCTCTCTAGCGGCCAATAACTAAGTTATCGTTAAACCCGTTCTACCCCCATGTAGAGCTCGACGAGAGCTATCTGGTGGAATATATAACTCAAAACCGCCAATTTCGGACTTATACCAGTCTTACTCCGGATGTGCGATATATGGGCATATTGAGTTTTTCATACCACTGGATTCGTATTTTCGTGGGGAATCGATCGGTATTATTAAAAATTCGGTTGGTAGCCTTGAAACCGCCGAAAATAGCGATAGAGCAACACTGCGTATGAAGAATATAGGTTACGTTGTAAACAGTTTTTTGTGTCTCCTGAAAAGTTGCCCCAAGTCCCAGTCCCAGTCTCTGATCTTATGATAGAAAAACAAAACTTTGAAATACCTTTCAAGGTGGTCATTAATGATAGAGACCACTGGAAAAAGGGGATGCCCAACCTTGCACCGGGCTCTCTTGTGTGGTATACAGATGGATCAGTCATGTGTGGAAGATCTGGCATAGGCATTAAAGGCCCTACGGCCAGCCTTGTAAAGTCTCTCGGGACGAATGCCACAATCTTTCAGGCAGAGGTCCATGCAATTCAACTGTGCGCTGAGGAAATGCTGAATAAGCATATCAACAGAGCCAAAGTGTACATCTTGTCAGACAGTCAGGCTGCCCTGAAGGCCATTGCTTCATACACTATAACCTCGAAGCTGGTCTGGGAATGCCTGAATACCCTCAAAACTGTGGCCCGGGACAACCAGGTCACCCTACTCTGGATTCCTGGACATGAGGGTCATGAGGGAAATGAAACTGCTGATCGTCTTGCGAAAAGAGGCTCAGAGTCCCTGCCAATTGGGCCGGAACCATTCCTGGGAACCACCAAAAGCTGCTTACTGAATGTGGTTAACAACTGGGAAAGAAATGAGCGAGTAGAATACTGGCAGAACCTCCCAGGCCTGAGACAGGCAAAACTATTTGTGACGTTCTCTAAGAAACGGGCTAAAGAACTCATAGCTATGCCTAAGAAGGACGTCAGAATTCTTGTGGGTCTGCTAACAGGTCACTGCCCACTTTGCTATCACCTAAAGAAGATAGGCAAACTAACAACGGACATTTGCCGCTCCTGCGACATGGAAACGGAATATGTCGAACACATCTTGTGCCACTGTGAAGCACTGGGTCGAGCGAGATACACAATCCTCGGAAGTGATGTCTTAGCTCCTGACACCATCTCTAAGGTGGCATACACCGATCTTCTCTGCCTTGCCAAAAAGTGGGGAGAAGGGGTTTTCAGTAAACCCTTCTTAGTAGGCTAATACAGCCTGGAGGCACTCCACAATAGATCTTGTTGGTCGCAGTGGAAGGAGTTTGTATATCAACTCAATTAAGACCTCCTACTCTTTAAAAAAAAAAAAAAAAAAAAAAGTTGCCCCCAACTTGATACGACATGTTGCCGTAACATCGTCGAAATGTAAAACAAGTAACAGACATTTTCCTAACTTCTTATAAATGATGCTCACGAACGAAATCTTGGAATTTGAAAAAAACTGATCAAGAGCAACTGAACTAAGAGATTGAGCCGAGTGAAAACAAGCAGGAATTAATCTACGCAAAAGGACTGGATGCCTGGATTGCCGATTACTATAATTATAAGTGAAATTGGTCTTGGGAAGCTGGAGCGGTGCTGAGGTGGAGCGATCGCCAGTTGACGAAGTGGCGGGTGAACGAACTTCGGCGTGTCCGAGGTCAAGCTCGAGGAAACAAGGTGTCGGCGATCGCCGTCTTGTCTACGTTGGTACCTAATCGACATTTGAGTGCTGGCCACGCCTGTGTGTGATAAATGATTGAAATAAAATGAACTATTGTGTAACAAATATGTGTTTGCTAAGGAATAATAAGAAAGTTCCCTCATCCAGGTGCCCAAGTGTATTCGGTATATAAAACACCGAACCTGCTCATTCCCGTCTTATCGGTTGAAACAGTTTTTTTTCGGCAGGCAGGTGAGAAAACCTGGAAGGGTCCGCGTCTCCAGGTCATGTGGGATTCAAACCCACTAAAAAAAACCTCCTTTTCTCCCACGTTGGAACTCTGCCCGGAACCGTTTAACTCATTTCTTGTGGGCTAAATTTTGCTAGTAAATGCTGCCTAGTTCTAAATGTAAATTCTTCTAGGAATGGAAATAGGAGAAGGTGGAGTTGTTCTCTTCACTTGTGATTTCCTCATTTTTGAAATACTCTTGCTCCACTATCTCAAGCTGATCAATATGATTTCTGGCTGATTTCCAGAGCTTGCATCTTCGGACGGGGGCAGAGCTGCGAGGGACTGTCACGCCTCCGATATCCACTGCCAAGTTCACGCTGATGGGGGTAAAGTCTTATATAACAAATGGTTTACATTCAAGGCCACACCTTTCAAGGCTGATTCACTCCTTCAACACTCTTGGTCCTTACGTAATCTCTTTTCATTGCATAATCAGGGGGTGGATGGACAATTAGCAGTACGTACCATCTGCGACTTCTTCAGATGGTGGTCAATCGTCAACCGCAAGCGTTCGCGTCCGCGCATGCGCTAGCTTGTCTCGGTTTATGATCATGACTGGTCTTATATCCTCGGCACACCCAACGATTGTCCGGTTCACGGACTGGGGTTACTCAATTATTTTACTTTACAACCTGTGAAACACACGTGAGACAGAGCTGAGCGGAGGCCCTGACACAATTCGTGATGCTGCACTATCCAATGCCAAGCGCGTATAAATTGCTCCAACCCACAAACTAAGGCGACGAAATGCTGATGAATATCGAAACATCTATAAGCATGTTTCCCTAGCAAGCATACTCGTAGAGTGCTAGGTGCTTCGATTATACAAATTGAACTCTCTGAATCAACAATACCAATAGAAACGTTGTGAAATATTTCAAACAAACAATTCACGAGTGGGTACTCTATAAACCCGCAGATATGAGTAGAATGTTTTTTGAGGTTTTAGGTGGACATTCCTACCTTGTAGGGGAAGGACGTGTACCTTGGGCAGATTTTCTTAATTGCTAAATTTGGGGTAGTTCACGTCGTTTTTTTGGAGTTTTTTCAAGGTATATCAATGCTCTATCTCGTTGGCTTTCAGAATACCTCTGAAAATTAAAAAAATCTCCCATGGTTGATGCATTAAAACTGACTTTGTAAAAAGTGGATTTTTGCCCAAGGTACAATCTTGGATTGTACCTTGAGCAACATTGATTGTACCTTGGGCACTCATTTTTAGTGTTTCAAACAAATAAAGAAATGGGTGAAAAAATATAAAAAACACGATAGGTAAGTACTCTAACTCTCTGGAAACATAACATTCATAAAAGTATAATTTTTCATCAAACATTTGTTTAAAGTAGGGTTGCAGTAACTTATTCACGAGCCCAAATAAGACGTAAAACAAACTTTTTCCTTGGAAAATATGTTTTGAAAATACTAAAGTATAAAAATAACGACTTCACACTATTAATAATTTCAGAACGCGAACACTTGGTATAGTTACCAAGGAGTTTAGCGAAAATTACAAAAAATCATAAAATTAATGAAGGTCGAACCCCGCAAAAGAAACATTGAAATGTATCCCTCCTCGTCGGTTAAAAATAGGCTGGGGCAAAAATTTTATGATGTCCCGGACCCTCACTCCGAAAACATGTCAACATGGAAAGTTTTCGTTTTTTTCCTCAACAATTTCACTGTCACTTGTCACTGTCGGCTTCTAGAACTAGACAGACGTAAAATTTGGCAAGGTTCTGTGTAGAAAACTCGGCGCTTTGCGCCTCGGCGGGGGGCTCCGCCCCCCTGCACCCCCCGGTTTATTTCTTTTTCCATACTCTGTATGAAATCATAGGAACACAGAATGTGTTTTTGCGATGCTAGTCATCCGTTAAATAAAAAACAACAATAATAAATGTGGAGTCTTTGGCAATAATAAAATAAATAATTGTTAGACATTTAATTTGGTCTAAAACCCTATAAATGTTATATAAATAAATATGTAACTACAAGAAAAATACTATATAAATTGAGAGCTTTCCAACGAATAATTTCTGCGTTCAACAGGAGAGAAAATGGCCTTGGAGCTCACTCAGCTGATCAGTGACCACTCAGGCGCCTTCAGCATTCTCCATTGACCCGCCCTCTAAAATTTCAGCTTCCTGCGTTCAACAGGAGAGAAAATGGCCTTGGAGCTCACTCAGCTGATCAGTGATTCCTCAGGCGCCTTCAGCATTCTCCATTGACCCGCCCTCTCAAATTTCAGGTTCCTGCGTTCAACAGGAGAGGAAATGGCCTTGGAGCACACTCAGCTGATCAGTGGCCACTCAGGCGCCTTCAGCATTCTCCATTGACCCTGCCTCTCAAATTTCAGCTTCCTGCGTTCAACAGGAGAGAAAATGGCCTTGGAGCACACTCAGCTGATCAGTGATCACTCAGGCGCCTTCAGCATTATCCTCTGGCCCTGCCTCTCAAATTTCAGCTTCCTGCGTTCAACAGGAGAGAAAATGGCCTTGGAGCTCACTCAGCTGATCAGTGACCACTCAGGCGCCTTCAGCATTCTCCATTGACCCTGCCTCTCAAATTTCAGGTTCCTGCGTTCAACAGGAGAGAAAATGGCCTTGGAGCTCACTCAGCTGATCAGTGACCACTCAGGCGCCTTCAGCATTCTCCATTGACCCGCCCTCTCAAATTTCAGGTTCCTGCGTTCAACAGGAGAGGAAATGGCCTTGGAGCACACTCAGCTGATCAGTGACCACTCAGGCGCCTTCAGCATTCTCCATTGACTTGGTTGCACGTGACCACATTGACCCAGCATTCCATGGCTTGGTTGCACGTGAATCTCATTATAAAATTCGCGTAACGGTTTTTTCTGTCGCTTTTTCGTGACGATTTTTCTTCGGTAGGTCATCGCAAAAACACATTCTGTGTTAAAAGAGACCAAAACCCTTTTGTTAACGTTGACCACCACGTTGGTGAAATCCCACTTTCCTCCAATCCATTCCTCGGTTGTCTCTCCTACCATTTCCCTTTCTAGATAGTCCAAATTTCCATCAAGCTCTCCGCCAGAACTCCACATATCCAAATTCCCCACAGCCAAAATTCAGCTTCTTGGTAAGCTTGACTTTTTTACTCATCATCAGCAGACGTTTTCTTAAGTGAAATCTGTTACCAGAATGTACAGGAAATCGAGTGGTTTGTACCTTGAGCAACCCCTACTTGTTGCCCAAGGTACACGTTCTTCAGCTGCTCTAGGTACACAGAAAGGACTTGGAGAACATTTTGACCTCTCAATTCAAACCATGAAAACCAAACACAAAAATCGATAGATCTCGTTGAAGCCCACACCCCACAGCTTCTGAATCCACCAAAAATATTATTTATAAACACTTACCAGGTCGCTGGGAAACCTCGAAGCACAGAGGTTAGTTACCCAAAATGGGAGGGCAAAACTAACTGGACGGCGTACATCCTCTACAATCGACGCAAAGCGCTCCACTGTTCGAGAGCAGTCTTGCCATCATAAAAGCAACATTTTGGCACGATCTTTCAACATTTCTCTCATCGGGGGTCTGAGTAATGAAAAGTTGCTCAAGGTACATGCTGCCCAAGGTACACGTCCTTCCCCTACTAAACACTATAATGTGGTATAATCCAGATCAGCGTTAGGTACGTTTCCTTCAAGAATATCTACCATATAAACTAAGAAACATAACATGGTTCAAAACGCTGCAGATTATTACACGATGGTTTATTATTTTTCTAGGTATATAGATCTCGCCTGCAAAGCCACTAACCATCCAACATGACGAAAAACATCGATCGCATTTCGGTCAGCTAAAATTTGAACGGAGATTAGGCCTCTTTTGCGGTTCACACTCGTGTTTCTGATTTATCGTACGTCCAACCCTTAAATTCTCGTAGGGAACGAACAGTTTGTCCTACAGAGCTCCGCGTGGTCTCAAAAAATTCAAAAAATTCTATACTATCTTAAATTGATGGAAAACAACACCTTTATATAAAAATGTTTTGAGTTAGGGAGTTTTCAAAATTTCAAAATTCGTTTTTCAACTCTTAGAAGTGACCTACATCAACCAAAATCTTCAGGGCACAACTAGACCCCAAATGGAGCCTACATACCAAATTTCATCAAAATCGGTCAATGCTAAGTGGCAAAAGTGCCGCGTACGGCGTACGGTGGACGGCGGACGGACGGCCAAATTTTTATTCGATTTTTGAATTCTACGTACCTTGAAACGTAAACCAACATATTTTGAGGGGGTGTAACACATTTTTCTTTTCTTGGTCGATTCCAACGGTTCATTATTGAAAATAATAAACCAAAATGGCTAGTAATCGGTTAAAATATCACATAGAAGCAAAGCTAATTTGCTCAAGTTCTGCGACTCTCAACTCCACCATTTTCTTCTTCTAATGGTGCATTAAAATATCGCTTGCTGGTCTATCATTGTATCGCCGGTTGAATCCCGACAATCCTGACTAAACTATTTTTTAAGGCAGGATGTGATGACGACGGCGTTCCAGATCCCGCTTTGTCAATCCGGCCAGACCAGGCTAGTAGTTATTGTTGAATTAAATAGGAAGAGCAATGAAGCCTCATTGCTAGGAAGACGAAGGAGATGAAGGCAGCCGTCACGACGACGTCATTAGATCGGACTTGTGAAGACTCGGAAGGCCTTCCGGGTTCAGGCAGGAGATTCGACAGTCCGCTCTTTACTAGTCCGGTAATGAGGACTCAAGTGGCCACTTATGCACGGCAGGTCAGTGTCGCCAGGGGCCCATAACCTCTAAGGTCTCGTAATGTTACGTCCACGAGTCAACTTGATCGCATCATTTTGCGGTTTGAAAACCAACTTATTTCCACCAGCCCAGTTCAACACCTTTTGCCCAGGGTTGCCCACTGGCCTATATTACGAGATCTCTCCTCAACTTACATTAAATTTTTGAGTCTCAAATGTCTTCTGACACGATCTTGCCAGCCCAGGCGGACCTTAAAAATGAGATTAAATGAGAGCAGTTAAAGGAGTAAGTTGAATACAAATGGCATCATGAGAAAAGCTCGTATCTGATTCGTTTCCCAACTTCTTTCATTGTATTTTTAGGGATTGTGAGGTTGGGTCTAGATGATCCTTTATGGGCGTTGAATTTGTAGAAATTTCGCACTAAAAGGTACCTAATTGTCTGATTCTACAGACTTGGAGTAATTGAAGACTGAAGTTTTAACGTTCTCTTACAAAATGTGTAAGAGAATAGAGACATTTAAAAAGCTATTCAAAAAGACATTTAATGTCTCTATTGTTTTGCGTCCCGATTAGTCCTGGAGCCGAGGCCGAAAATCGCCATTCATTTAGGGATACGATTTGACGACAAATCATGAAAATCTTGTCCATTCTGGAAGAGAAAATTCAAAACTGCCATTCCTACACGGTTGCTTTCAAAAATGGCTGCCATGTGAAATGTTCAAAAATCGCAAAAAATCATCATATCTCCGGGATGGATGAAAACTCCGTGAATGAGAGATTTGGTCCAATCATGAATATTTTCATCAGTCTACCACTCTTCAACGGCTGTTAACCCTCGGCAGACTCAATTTAAAAAATTGTACACTCTTTGTGCAAAAATCCACAACGTTTGGGACGTCCCAAATTTTTACAGCTGGATTTTAAAAGTCTACTTACGGGTTTGAGACTTGTCTGCCAATCCTATGCAGATGTTAAGTCCTGGCAGAATTAAATTGAAAAATTGCCAAATTTGATTTAAAATTCAGACAGTTTTGGGATGATTCACATTTTAACACGTTGAAGTATGAGTGGTATGTAAACAATAGAGCATGGTCTGCCTTGGATAGCCCGATGTCTTCTAGTGGCAGAATCAAATTCAAAAATTGTCAATTTATTGATAGAAATTTGTTGATTTTGGGATACTCCAAATTTTTGCTCAATACTGCACTACTTTATTGAAACTCAAGCAGCGTGGTCTGCCTTCAGTAACCCATTTCTTATATAAGGCAGACTAAAATTGAAAAAATGCAAATTTGAGGGTTAAAATCTATGTATTATGGGAAAGTTTCAATTTTGGTATGTGGTACTAGCACGTAATTAAAAACTTTGTAACACAGTCTGCCATCGGTATTTCGTTGCTTTCTAGCGGCAGACTGAACTGAAACGTGAAAAAACTGGATTTACCTACTTGGATATTCTTGCGGTAACGATTCATCTTCTTCAAGACCATTCAAATTTTCGATCGAATACTAACTGTAGCGCATGGAAACAACTTAACTAGATACTTTCAATTCAGTATTAATTTTATTAGTCAAGGGGGGGGGGACTAACAGTTTATTTCCGGGAACTGTTGAAAATAACTTGTTTTGTATTGATCAATGTAAAAGAAGACAATTCATCAGGTTGTTCAGAAAAGCTGCATCATTTGAAAGAAATATGCCATTATATCGCAAAAAAACAGAAAATGTACAAGTAGAGAAAGACTTTACAACTCTGGACGAAGGCAAGATAACCTCATCAATCACCAAATCTCACCAAATCTTGGAATCATGGATTTGGATCAAATTGGAATCACCAAAAGCTGCTAACAGAATATGGTACTGGCAGAACCTCCCACGCCTGAGACAGGCAAAACTATTTGTGACGTTCTCTGAGAAACGGGCTTAAGAACTTCTGACTATGCCATACTAAGGTAACTATAACTATGCCATACTAAGGACGTAAGAATACTCGTGGGTCTGCTAACAGGTTACTGCCCACTTCGTTATCACCTAAAGAAGATTGGCAAACTAACAACAGACATCTGCCGCTTGAAACAGTATTGTTCTAGGGGATCTGGAGAATCTGAATAATTAATGAGAATAATTTAACCGTTGCTGTATTCTACCCCTAGAGAACTATACGTTTCGTTTGAATACCTATTCCTTGGTGGAGATCAACCTATGACGAGGGATGATGAATGAAAGATACAAATTGAATTAGGAAAGATTAATAGATGTGTTATGAGTTTTTGCTCAAATAACTAAAAGTTTCTTGCTAAAGGTTTTTTATGTTATTATTTTATGATTAGGCAAAATGGCTCGACTGTATTGAATTTTGGTGTTAAAGTGACATCACCTTGTCCACCTCTGAAGGAGGTGTCCCTATTGTGAAGGAGCAAGTACCCTCGTATTAAAGAGGAACAGCTTCACTTCTGTGGGAGCAAGTACGTCCCTGAAGGGGACAACAGCTTCACCAGTAGTGGGAGCAAGTACGGATCTTGGAAAGATCCAACAGCTACACCACTATAAATTTAGGAGCAAGTACGATCTCCTGAAGGGAGATCAACAGCTACACTAAATTTTATGGGAGCAAGTACGAGGCTCTGAAGGAGGCTCAACAGCTACACCATAGATTTTTATTGGGAGCAAGTACGGTCCTTGAAGAGGGCCAACAGCTTCACCAATAATTTAGTAGGAGCAAGTGAGATCCCTGAAGGGGACCTACAGCTACACTACTGTATTAATCAGGAGCAAGTACGCCCCCTGAAGGGAGGCAACAGCCCAACTGATCAGATTATTGAGGAGACAAGTACACCTTACCAAGTAAGGTAACAGCTACACTCAATAGGTTTTGGCAAGGAGTTTTTTAGGGTTTTGAAAGTAAAAGAGCTTTTTAGGTGGAGTGGTCAGACAGAAGGTCAGGAATAGAATGGGTGACTAGAATTGGGCCCGCTCCCTATTTAAGCAGACCTAGGGTTCCCCTTCTCGGTATCCCGGGAATTTCCCGAGGGTCCCAGGGGAATGGCCTAGGCTGTCGGGGAAAACCCAGGTTACTGACCTTCTGTGCTGAATTTTATTCTTATCTGAATATTTATAATTTTACATTTATGATACTTGTTAATTTACATAATGGCTGATCTTATTCACTAATAAACATATTCTTAACTTAGTTGTTATAAAGCTAGTGGGGAAGGTTTATAACATACCTCCCCCAATATGTTTGTTACAAAGTAAATTTTTTTTTTTTTTTTTTTTTTTTTTACTTATTTTCTAACTTAGAATAAGGATTGGAGGGTCTATTATGTTTTTTCCCTCTTCGTCGGGTGTGGCGAGTCGGGCCGAACTTTGAAGGTTGGTTCTCCCAGATGTTCTCCTTGATTTCTTGGTCGCTGGTTGTAGCGGGGCCTCGTTGGTTGGCTGCGTTGAGCATCGCTGTCCGACGAACATCTATCTGTTCCGCCTTTCGTTGTTGTAAGAATTCTTTGGTGAAGTACTCCTTGAGGGGTGCTCTGTTCTCTTTCCCCTTTTGTTGCTTGGGCGTATGTTCGGGGGCCGGCTTCTGCTTTTCTGGGAGTGCTGGTTCGGTGGTAGGATGTATCGTTTCCGCGATCATCTCCTTTATATCCGTGATGGATGGTGGTATTGGAGTGACCGGGTTTTTGATCATCGAGTGAAGTGTTGATTGTCTCTTCTGCTCGACAGGAGCCGGTGGTAGTGCGGTTTGGACTGTCTCCAATATAAGCTCCTTTATGTCCGTCATAGACGGCGGGATCGGTGTCACGGGATTTTCGATCATGAAACGAAGTCTCGACATTTCGTAAGTGATTCGTGCGAGATCCATTTTGCAAGTGGTGATTAATTTGAGATACCGAAGGGTTTTTATGTGGGTCGATATCGGTTGGAGAAGGGGAAAATCTGACCCTCAGGTTGTACCGTTGGGGTGCTTGACCTGCGGTCGCGGTACCTGACGGATTATTGTTGCCTTTCTCATTTGGTGAAGGGATTATTAATCCGGCTTTGCAGCGGTCAATTGACACGTTGTGAGGGGATCCTTCTCGTTCTATTGTGATTGTTTTGCCATTGTTGACTAAGACTTTAAATGGTCCTTCATACAAAGGTTGTAGGGAAGTTGTTTGGACAGGTATTTTTACGTATACCCACTTTGCTTGTAATAGTGTTGATGGTAGATAGTTTTTCTTTAGAGTTTGTATTTTCTTGACAGTTGGATTGTTGGTGGTTTGTTGCGGTGAAAATATGTCTCCGGGTAGTCGTAGGGGGTATCCGAACGTCCGAGATGCCGGGGAAGATTCGTCCGCTGTGACACAGTTTCGTAGCCCTAGCATAACTAGGGGTAAGTTGCGTACCCAATCGATGTTTTTTGTTTGGGCCGCCAAACTGGATTTAAGCGAACGGTGCCAACGTTCTATTTTACCGTTGCTTTGAGGATGATAGGCGTTGGTATGGCGGTGTTGTATACCGAAGGTGTCGCACATATTTTTGAATATGTGTGATTCAAATTGCCTTCCTTGGTCTGTTGTTATTGTGTGTGGTACCCCGTATCTGCTGATCCAAGTAGTCAGGATTGCTTCTGATACTGTATCTGCATCTATTTTTGCGAGGGGTATGCATTCTATCCAATTGGTGGCTCTATCAATAAATGTGAGGCAGAATTTCTTTCCTTGTGACATAGGTAATGGTCCTACTATGTCTACATGTAAATGACCGAACGGTGGCGTTTTTGGAAACGTTTGTAAAGGTGCCTTGGTATGTTTGTGTATTTTGTTGAGCTGGCATGGTTGGCATTGTAGGACCATTCTCTTGATTTCTGTGTTCATTGCGGGCCAGAAGAATCTGTCTGTTATAAGCTTTCTGGATGTTCGTATACCAGGGTGACATAATTTGTGTATTCGGTCAAACGTTTCCTTCCTCATGTTGGAAGGTACGTAGGGCCGTATTTTGTTATCCTGGAAGTTGCAGAGTAGTGGGCCATGTGGGGTTTGTTCCACACGCCTGCGGTTGGGATGTTTTGAGAAGTAGATTTCAATTTGGGGATCTTTTCGTTGTCCCTCGATGAGTTTGAGTGTATCATCTGGTGTATATATCTCCTCTATCCTGGACCATGCGTCGGCAACTACGTTGTCTTCTCCTTTTTGATAACGTATATCCGTTGTAAATTGGGATATGAAATTAAGTTGCCTAATCCTTCTTGGGCACGCGGTTTTTGGTAGTTGGTTGAGTGCATATGTCAAAGGTTTGTGGTCCGTGAGGATGTGAAAGTGTCTACCTTCCAATATGTCTCTGAAGTGTCTTACTGCTTCAAAAATGGCTAACAATTCCCTGTCAAACGTAGAATATCGTTGTTGTGTGTCTGAGAGGGTTTTGGAGTAGAATCCTAGTGGCTCAACGTCATTTCCGTTATATTGACTGAGAGCTGCTCCGATGGAGACGTCACTGGCGTCACATGCGAGCTGGAGTGTTGCGTGTTGACGGGGGTGAGCCAGTAGGGTAGCTTCAGCTAGCATTTGTTTTAGTTTGTCGAAAGATTCAGATGCTGCAGGGGTCCAGTCAATAGGAGTTTTATCGTTTTTCTTGGAGTTGTGAAGAAATTGGTTGAGTGGTCTCTGGACTTTCGCTATGTTTTTTATCCCACGTCGGTAGAAGTTAATCATCCCTAGGTATCGGCGAAGTTGGGAGACGTTTGTAGGTTTTGGGTAGTCCTTGATTTGTTGGACCTTTGAGTTGAGTGGTTTGATTCCGTCTTTTGAAATAGTGTGTCCGAGGAAGGTTACGCTCGGTTGTCCTAGTACGCATTTGTCGATATTTAACTGGAGCCCATGTGATGCAAGTTTTTCTAGTACCGTTTGTAGATGTACTTCGTGTTCTTGTTCGTCCCTTGATGCGATTAGAATATCATCAATGTAGATGAATACGAAATTCATGCCTCTTAGTAAGTGGTCCATGAATCGTTGAAAAGACTGGGCGGCGTTGCGTAATCCGAATCCCATTCTTGTATATTCGAAGAGTCCAAAAGGCGTAATTACGGCTGTTTTTGGTACGTCTTCCGGGGCGATAGGTATGTGGTGAAATGCTTTTGTAATATCTAGCGTGCTGTAGATGGTTGTACCTTCGAGGAGGGTGTTGCAGTCTCGTAAATTGGGTACCGAGTATTTGTCCGGAACGGTGCGCGAATTTAGCTGCCTATAGTCTCCACAGGGTCGAATGGATCCGTCGGGCTTGGTGACTATGTGTAATGGTGAGGACCATGGGGATTTAGACGGTCGTATGACTCCCATGTCTTGTAGGCGTGTGAATTCGTTTTTCGCCAATTTGAGTTTGTCCGGTGCCAATCGTCGGGCTTTCGCATATACTGGAGGTCCCTTAGTTTCGATGTAATGGTAAACTCCGACGTCTTTATACACAGGATTTCCGTTTGGTCGGGATATCTGTATGTATTTTTCCAAAAGTCGTTTATATTTTGCGTTTGGCGGGATATGTGTGATGGAGGCGATTGGTTTTGTAGCTGAGATAGAGTTTATCCGTCCAGAGATAATTTCGCCATTTTCGGAGTTTATTAATCTTCCTTTTTTCAGGTCTACTAGGAGGTGGTAGTAGCTTAGGAAGTCTGCCCCTATGATGGCTTTAGGTATATCTGCGACGGTGAAGTCCCAAGTATAATGTCGGGCGTTGAGTTGTATTTTGGCGGTGAGGTTGCCATATGATGAGATGGAGGATCCGTTTGCCGCGTATAAGGAGGTTCGTGAGCGATGTTGTCTCCTGACGAGCTTATTAGGTAGAACCGAGATTGATGCACCGGAATCTACGAGGAATGGTATGCCTTGTTTCTGACAGTAGATAAAAAGGCGGTTTGATGTTGTATTTGCAGGGCGTCCCGCCGATACGGCTGCAAAAATTAGTTTTCCGACTGGAATCGGCAGGGTTTTTCGCATTTCTTCGCGTCCCTCCCCCATTTCTCGTGGTACCAACAATTCGTTCTTGTCCTAGATCTGGATGGTGATCGGGACTGATCTCTGTTTCGGGAGCGATTCTGGATTTGCGGGTTGCGTCGTCCCCTATCTCGAGATCGGGATCGTGAGCGCGCCTCTCGAGGACGTTGTGACGATAACTGTTCAATTTTGTTGGTTAGCTCGGCGATTTGTTGGTGCAGCGAACTTGTAGGGGTGTCGTGAGTTGTTGATGACTCCATGATTCTATCTGCGATTAGTGCGAGCTTCGTGGGATCCGATTCCGTGGATGCTGCGAGAATGTTGCGGCAGGCAAGGGGTAGTCGATTCATCCATAATCTACATAGTAAGGTGGATGGTATTTCGGTTCCCGCGACGTACCTCATGTCATTAAGGAGCTGAGATGGGGTTTGGTCTGATATCGGCGGGTTGTCGAGTAGTAATTGAAGTGATTTCGACTCTGATCGGCTATATGTGGAGTTTAGCCTGTCCTTTAATAATGAGTATGGCTTTTCTCCTGGGTCCGTAAGTAAATCAGCGACTTGGCGTAAGGCTTCGGGTGGAAGGACGGCGATGACCCTGTTGAATCGGGTTGTTTGTGAAGTGATTCGCTCATTTGAAAAAATCGCTTCTGCTTGAAGGAACCAGAGTTTGGTATCCGCGCTGAGAAATGCCGGGAGCCTCGTTGTGGACGAGAGGGTGTCCAATGTCTGGGTGTCTTGCGTCATGATGGGGTGAGTTGAGTGATGACGGGAAGAGAGTGAGACAAACGAGGCGGACAACGGCAGAGGAGCGGGTTCAAATGTCGGTGGTCACCAGTGTTATGAGTTTTTGCTCAAATAACTAAAAGTTTCTTGCTAAAGGTTTTTTATGTTATTATTTTATGATTAGGCAAAATGGCTCGACTGTATTGAATTTTGGTGTTAAAGTGACATCACCTTGTCCACCTCTGAAGGAGGTGTCCCTATTGTGAAGGAGCAAGTACCCTCGTATTAAAGAGGAACAGCTTCACTTCTGTGGGAGCAAGTACGTCCCTGAAGGGGACAACAGCTTCACCAGTAGTGGGAGCAAGTACGGATCTTGGAAAGATCCAACAGCTACACCACTATAAATTTAGGAGCAAGTACGATCTCCTGAAGGGAGATCAACAGCTACACTAAATTTTATGGGAGCAAGTACGAGGCTCTGAAGGAGGCTCAACAGCTACACCATAGATTTTTATTGGGAGCAAGTACGATCCTTGAAGAGGGCCAACAGCTTCACCAATAATTTAGTAGGAGCAAGTGAGATCCCTGAAGGGGACCTACAGCTACACTACTGTATTAATCAGGAGCAAGTACGCCCCCTGAAGGGAGGCAACAGCCCAACTGATCAGATTATTGAGGAGACAAGTACACCTTACCAAGTAAGGTAACAGCTACACTCAATAGGTTTTGGCAAGGAGTTTTTTAGGGTTTTGAAAGTAAAAGAGCTTTTTAGGTGGAGTGGTCAGACAGAAGGTCAGGAATAGAATGGGTGACTAGAATTGGGCCCGCTCCCTATTTAAGCAGACCTAGGGTTCCCCTTCTCGGTATCCCGGGAATTTCCCGAGGGTCCCAGGGGAATGGCCTAGGCTGTCGGGGAAAACCCAGGTTACTGACCTTCTGTGCTGAATTTTATTCTTATCTGAATATTTATAATTTTACATTTATGATACTTGTTAATTTACATAATGGCTGATCTTATTCACTAATAAACATATTCTTAACTTAGTTGTTATAAAGCTAGTGGGGAAGGTTTATAACAAGATGTATTAACCTATCAATGAGGCTTGTATCTATATGAGGGGGAAGAAGTATCAATAGAGTGTGCCTATAGATCTTCGGATTTGAACCACGAGGGTAAGGGAAGTGATCTTGTATGAAAGTATGGTACTTACAGATCGATGTCTGGAATGAGACTGTGGAGCAATTCCCGAGTTATGATTTGGGGGAACAAAGGAACTGTTCCATCAAATCACCAATCAGGTGTCAGAGGACACGCTTCTGCGACATGGACACGGAAGATGCCAAACATATCATGTGCTACTGTGGTGTACTGGGTCGAGCTAGATACACATTCTTCGAAAGTGATGTCTTAGCTCCTGACAACAATTCTAAAGTGGCACACACGGATCTTCTCAGCTTTGCCAAAAAGTGGGAAGAATCCTGGAGGACAATAGACCTCGTTAGGTCGCTGTGGATGGAGTTTGCATATAAACTCATTAAAGGCCTCCTACTTATCACAAAAAAAAGTAAGTATACCGTTATAATATATTTATGTATCGTTGTATACTGTACACATTGTGATTTTTGGAAAAACTCCAGGAATCGGTTAAGAATGTTCCAAAACAGTGAGAAAAAATTCTAAAAAGTGCATATTAACTGTAAATTTTGAGTCCATGAGAATTCCTTCTTCTTATTCTTTTTTTTTTTAAATTCGCTAATATTTTGGAATTATTGCATGTGAGAAAACTACGTATTGTAAAATTACGAGGTTTTCATTCACTTTAATGACCTTTTTTTCTGTCTATAAGGTTATCTTCAAGACCACTCGGTAGGTTGACAAAAAACCTTAATATCCTGAATCCTCCAAAAAGCTAGATTCAAGATCTTAGAAACAAAGTCTTAATATCGTAGAATCAATATTAATAATGATTTGTGCCGCTGACAGGATAATAGGCATCTTCTATACACATAGGCGGTGTCCTTGTCAAAGTGCTAATTCAAAACCTGTTATTCCCGATCATAAAACAGGTGCCTGCTACACATGGTGTCGCAAGCCAAGTGAATATTTTATTAATTTTTCGAAATCTATGAGGGGAATTGCGGTGTAGTTAAGTACCGCGTGTTCAATACAAATTACTTTTGATACTTTCTTACGGCCCCTCAAACTATTGATTTCTAAGTATGACGTATGAAATGTTTAGCTGTTCGGAAATGAAACAAAGAAGCAAATAGTAAGATGAATAGAAGCGAAGGTCAAGGTGTGACTTCTTCTTCTTTCTTCTTCTTTAAGGTGTGACACAAAACTAACCAACTAATAAGAGTAAATAGAGTCTTTACCAACTTAGGTACTGTTTCATACCAGTCATTTATTTTTAGTTAACAATGACACCAACACACTCATTTGAATCCAAGGCCCCCTATTATAGTTCATCCATCTAAAGCCATTCTCCAAAATTAATAATAGTTGTATGTCTTATACTATGTCACATTTCCAACTTTGTTGTTTTAGGGCTGATGATAACAACCAGAGGGTTCTTGAAAGCTCCCCAGAATAAAAGCTGTTACAAAGAACAGAGGACTTCATTTGTCTCACCCTCAATTTATTTGAAAAAAGGATAGTCCTACCCAAGAATATATGAAAATAATAAACCAACAACAACAACAACAAAGGGGACTAACAAAAGCGCTGCAAATGATTACATAACGGTTTATTATTTTTTGGTAAAGTTTACCGGTCCAAAATCTTCTAAGGACCAGGGAAGAGCGGCTAGGTCCTTAAAGCTTGAGCTACCCACGAATTTTGATTATTTCAAATAAATGCGCATTAAACAATTGTTGGTTGTATAGGTGAGATCATTCGTTGAAGTTTTGTACTTTTACTATCGTCCAGACGTTTTATATCGCCCAGATTGAGAACCAGCGGTCTCAAACATCCTGATTTCGGAGGACTTTTTTCTCTACTCGAAAACGATGCTTCCGCTACCTTGGTAGACTCAGAGGCAAAATCGGATCTCATTGTTGAAGAGCAACAACAAAGAAGCAACTTATATGAATAATAACCAAGGTGTGCCGCCAAACGCCCTAACCAATAATGATTGTCTTTCCCTAAACTGTTTCACACCAACCATTTGTGTATTTAACAATTCAGATTATAGTCATTCGAATCCAAGGCCTCCCAGTAAACAACTTGGGTTGTTTTAGTACAACGCGAGCTCCTGAGAACGCGAATCACGCGTGAATGTTACGCAGACAACTACTGAAAACTCTTCCTAATTGAGCCGAGGGAGCGATAATAATAGGCATATCTCGAAGAAGGAAGAAATAAATTGAAGGTAACTCAAGATTTTTCGTCGGCTCCGCTGTATTTCACGCCTTGATGACTGCAGGCCTCATTATTGGGCAGTAAGTTGAGGAAAAAATCGGTCGAAAAATGCTTTTGTTCGGTGGGAGATAGTTCTCATCTCGAGTATATCCCACAATTAGGCACCTTCCGATAATTATTTACTTATAATCGCCTACAGGCGTTCCCTAGAGTAGCTACGGTAATAGGTTCGGCCAATGATTGCTAAGTGTCGATGCTAGAGATTGTGGGGGTTACCTACGACCATTTACACAATGATCGATGAGCAGAGTGAGCAAGTTTCAGCACATGGAAACTATTTCAAGGTACTCATTAGAAAAAATAATGTAAAAAGATCTCATGCTGAGCAGATACATAAATATGGAATCTCAAAGTTTTGTGGGTATACAAACAGCTTTGTGGCATGGCCCTGTGGGCTCAATGACGTTTTGTTCACAAAATACAAGCCGATGAAACTATACAAGCCGATGAAAGATTGAAAAGTTTCACATTTTCCAACAAAGTGTGCTCAAATAGTCTTTTGAATTACTACATTATTGAAAATAATGAACATTTGGAATTGACAAAAAATATTTTCCGATGTTAAGTTATTGGTTTTTTTTTTCAATTTAAAATAGTATTGAAATTTTCAAATTGAATGAGACCACTTACATCTCTGTAGGACTCTCTTCGCACTCTCTCTAGTTCGCTCTCTGTGAGAACTCAAGGGTTGGACTTACGATAAATCAGAAACACGAGTGTGAATCGCAGAAGAGGCCTAATTTCCGTTCAAATTTTAGCTGTCCAAAATGCGATCGTTGTTCGTTTTTCGAGTTGTACTCAGTTTTGCGCCCATAGCAAACAGTAATCAAATTTCCCAATCAAGGCACCCACAACTCGACTTGAGAGTGAAGCGTTTATTTCTTCAAAACACACTTGATGGTGAAGCGAAAATGTGGTTGGTAGGTAGTGACAATGGCAAAGCTGTGCTCTTTGCAGGGGAGTGATCTATACAGAAAAAATGTAAACCTTTGTGCAATTATTAGCAGCGGTTTTTATTAGTATCTGATAAGGAGACGGTTTTCATAAAGTTGTTCGTACAGGTTCTGTACAAGAAGCTAATCTCATTTATTTAAGTTATTTTTTTTGCTCCAAGAAAATATGTGAATGCCAAACCCCGATAGTTTTTCACGAGGAATACAAATATCACAGATTCTTGCACGCAATGAGCAAAAAATCCACGATTTGCTGGCATCGGAAATTGGCTGGCATGGAAATTGAAGCCTGGGCAGAGTTTACAAGATTATGCCCGCAAACGCACGTTTTTAAAGCTTCAACCCCCCTTCCCCCCTTAAAAGGCAAAATTCGAAATTCCGGCGACGTAGTGCACAACTAGATAGTTTCCCGCATCGAACAGAAAAAATCCACGAAAATCGGTTGAGAACTAAGGCCTGGGCAGACGACACAATGTAATGATCAAAAACGCACGTTTTTTGAGCTTTAACCCCCCTAGTCCTCCCTTAAAAGGCAAAATTCGAAATTCCGGCGACGTAGTGCACAACTAGATTGTTTCCCGCGTCGAACAAAAAAAGAACCAGGAAAATCGGTTGAGTACTAAGGCCTGTGCTGACAACACGAAATTTAGTCACACACACACACACACACACACACACCTACACACACACACACACAAACAGACATACACCTATGGTTTTTTTTCGCGGATTTGGATTCAGAATGGTCTAAAACGGATTACTGTGTGTTTATTTTTTTTTCCTGTTGAGTGTTGTTCTCCTCCACCCCAGATCGATCGCATAAGGACGCCCAAGTCTTACTGTGGGACGTCCTAAAAATCGCTCGTACCCTTTGCACATTAGCGAACTTAAATCCCTTTTAACAATTTTTTCAAGATCTTTTCGAATCATTGTAACTTTACAATTTGTTTTCAGGAAACTTTCAAGGGTTGTGTAGTTGAGACTCTGGTTGGTTCCCTGTATGTCACGTGATCATCAAATTGAACTGAGAGATTGCAGTTTTGAGACTACCTACTATACAATCGTGTTATGGATACGAGGAAGCTATGTGTTACACCCACTTGGCAGATTTGTTTTCTGTTACTTGCTCAGGTTTTTGATGTCGATATAATTTTGGTTTATTATTTTCAATAATGAACCTTTGGAATCGACCAAGAAATTTTTTCTAACATTCCCTCAAAATTTGATGGTTTACGTTTCAAGGTACGTAGAATCCAAAAATCGAATAAAAATTTTGCCGTCCGTCCGCCGTATGCGGCATTTTCGCCACTTAGCATTGACCGATTTTGATGAAATTTGGTACGTGGGCTCCATTTGGGGTCTAGTTGTGCCCCGAAGATTTTGGTTGATGTAGGTCACTTCTAAGGGCAAGAATGAATTTTGAAAACGCCCTAACTCAAAAAATTTTGATATAAAGGTATTGTTTTGCCTTCAATTTAAGATTCTACAGAATTTTTAGAATTTTTTGAGACCACGTGGAGCTCTGTAGGACAAACCGTTCGCTCACTACGAGAATTTAAAGTTTGGACGTACGATAAATCAGAAACACGAGTGTGAATCGCAAAAGAGGCCTAATCTCCGTTCAAATGTTCGCTGACCAAAATAAGATCGATGTTTTATTTCAAGTTGGATGGTTAGTGGCTTTGCAGACGTGTGATCTATATAGAAAAATAATAAAGCATTGTGTGATAGTTTGCAGCGTTTTACCTTTGAATTTTACGGTTCCAAAGTTAAAGGGCAACTACAATATGGCGTCGCAGACTTGTGACTCAGTTGACAATTACTCACATTGTACAGGAAACTATTGATGACGTAACAGTGCCGCTTGGCGTCTATGAGAATTGTAATACGAGGAAATGTCACAGGTGTACAGGTCAGCGCCGAAGTGTGTTGTGGGACACAACATTGGAATACAATAAATGTACGGAAGTTTTCGTGGACTGCCTGGTGAGTGCATTTTGAAGGCTTCAGTGGCGAGTAGCGGTAATCGCAGGCTGTTTTCTGCCGCTGACGTTTTTATGGCCAGATGCCCTTCTCTAACGATCGTCAACTGGCCAACAGTCGAGAGATCACGAGTCCTGTTTACCGAGTTCAACAACTAGCAACTTTATCGTAGCTTTCGTATTCAAAACCTTTCACAAATGGGGTGGATGTGATTTTGCACGTCTGGTATGATTTAAGAGTCCTTCTCATAGATACCTGGTATTCTACGTCCATTCAACTTATAAGTGGCTTTTGAACTATTACGGTTGTATGAAAGAACATCGAGTTTTAAATATATCTTCCTCATCCATATCAATTTACTCGTAGACTAGCTGGAGAGGTTGAAGGTAATGGGTGAAGGACATGCACATGTAGCGGGCCCTTCCCCGCTACCATTAGTCTATTTGTCTAGAATGTATTCAGTGTTAAATAAACTCTTCAGAAGTGCGGACCTGAGAGCAGTGTTGGGCAATAATTACCGCACGCTCACAAAAAAACCTTTGGCATAAATCAATTCGAATTTTAGGAAAACATTTGGGATACCAATTTGAACTTTTGGCAAATCCCTTACGTTTTGACAACTACTGGAGTCCTTGTCCAACCTTTTAACTTCTAAAATGCTCAATAAAGTGTTTTATCTCTTTCCCTCAGAAAAAATTATAATACTAATGTTAGCTGCTAAAAGCTTTAGCTAAATTAGCTACGAATTAGGTAGAGCTAACAACTGAATATTTAGCTATCAGTTGTTCAGGAACAGCTAAAACTAAACAACTAAATATTTAGCTAAGAACTAAATACAAATACAGCTAAAATTTCTAGCTAAATTAGCTATTATTTGAAAAGTGTAGCTAACAGCTTCAGCTGCGGCGATCAAGCTTTCATGAGCAGCTAAAGCTAATGGTCATAGCTGAGGCTGACAACTAATAGCTAATAGCTAACACATAAAATTTTCAAGTAAAAAAATTGTATTTTTCAGTAATATCTACCTAATATTGTATTATTACTAAATTATTTAAAATTGTTTTTTGTTTTGTTTGCAGCTCGTTCGTTTCTCTAGATTTTTAGTTGTTTTGTGGTCTGTTACTTCTTAAAACAGTTCTAAACATGGTTTACACACACAAGAAAATACGTTTTTAGGATCAAATAAAACACAATTCAAACAATGTAAATTAAGTATCTCGGTATTTTAAAATAATTATGATTTTCTACAAAACTGCTCTCAAGGTTATCAAAAATTGAGGTCGCCCTGAAAAGTAATACCTAACAAAACAAGACGTCTTATTTTAATCAAAAATTTCCCGAAAATGTTTGCAACATTTGGTTTTTAAGTGGCCAGGGAAAAGAAAATGATTGATCAATTTGGTTTTGAGGTCACATCAGCTGAATTCATTGGAGAAAATATTCCTAAGCTAATGCTGTAGCCAGGACCGTCTAAACCACACCGGCAGCATTAGTTCATCTATCCTCCGCTAGGGATAGTAAAGCGTTATTTCCTTGAATCAAATGAGTTAAGCTCACCTATTTTGATAAAGCTCGAGATAATGAGAAGCAGCTGATTCAAGGGAAAAACGCTTTACTATCCCCAGCGGAGGATAGATGAACTAATGCTGCCGGTGTGGTTTAGACAATTGTCCAGCTAAAGCTAACAGCTTTAGCTAATCCTGACAGCTAGATCACCGCAGAAGAGCTGTTAGACTAATAGCTAATTTAGCTGGAAATTTTACCAGTTCCTCAACAGCTAATAGCTAAATCTATCTTCAATTTTCGATCTATCCAATCGATTCCGCACCAATATGATTTAAGGAACCGGCAAAACCTAAGGCAGCCCGACAGATATGGAATAAATTAAATATTATGTTATCATTGTTTATTATCAACACAAGGAGAACATACATGATTGTAAAAGTTACTTAATTTTACAAACAAGAAGTAGATTTGATTATGTTATAAAAATTTAAATTTCGCAACTAAAAAAAATGTCATTGTTATCACAATCCCGACGGGTCACTTAGTTGAACTGAGAGGTCTATCTTTCATTTTGCTTACTGCTAATCCCTGTAACTGTTATCTCAGGGACAACAGGTTTGCAATTGTCGTTTCGTCGAAACCATAAGGCTTTTC
This sequence comes from Apolygus lucorum, assembly GCA_009739505.2. Lineage (NCBI taxonomy): Eukaryota > Metazoa > Arthropoda > Insecta > Hemiptera > Miridae > Apolygus > Apolygus lucorum. Next base: position 114,225,049 of record CM019167.2, on the reverse strand, counting down.
ATGGAAGGAAAAAGATTTAACATAACGTATAGTTGAGATGACTCCAATAGGATCGCTAATAGTTAATTCATCAGTTCATTGTTTATGGAAGTACCAACCTAATGCATTATGTTCTTTTTATTATGGCAAGTTGAATAACCTGATAAAAGGCAGACCGCCATCTTCCTAATGCTTCTAATTGAGCAACTAATTTCATACCCTACCCTTAATATTAAAATAATAATCGTCAAACATCTTACAGTGAGTTTGTGAATAATCTTGTGAAGTCTGCCCAGGCCTCAATTTCTAACCGATTTGTGGTCCTTTTTCTGTCCTCATAAATACTTTTCTGTACTTACTCATAAATCTTCCAAGTTGCACACTATTTCACCAGTGTATCAAAATTAACATGGGGAGCTCGAATTAGCAACTCGAATTCGCGAGTTGGATATCCTAGAACATGGATTTTAGAATGCTGTTCAAATTTGAGGCTCCCATGCCGCTAGAAGTGTTATGGCGGCTAAAGGCGAGGGGGGTCCTCTATTTCTGACTCAAAATATTAACTAAATTACATTGAGTGAAACAGTTTTGTGCACTACGAAGATGAATAAAAATGCATGTTTTATCGCTTACCTATTGGTTTGAATTCACCTAATGCTTATTTAATGGGACGATCCCTAGAATGCATGCATTACAAAACCGCTGCAAATTACAAATGTTTATTATTTTTCTGTAGATCAGTCGCCATTGCCGCTACCTACCATCCATATTTTTGCTTCACATGTTTATTTTGACGAAATAAAAGCTTCACACTCTATTCGAAGAAATATGGAGTTGTGGGTGCCTTTACTAGGAAATTTGATTGCTAGTTGCTAAGGACGCAAAACTGATGAGAACGCATTTTGGTCAGCTGTAATTTGAACTGAGATTAGGCTTGTTTTGCTATTCAAACTCGTGTTTCTGATTTACAGTGAGCTCATGGGGACCGAACGGTTGGTTCTACAGAGCTCTGGGTGGTCTCATTCGATTCCAAAAATTCAATACTATTTTAAATTGAGGAAAAAAAACGCTGCAAATTATTACACAATGGTTTATTATTTTTCTATATATAGAAATTTTTCTATATATAGATCACTCGTCTACAAAATCACCAACCATCCAATATGAAGAGAAGAAGAAAAAAAAAAAAAAACTCAAAATCACCAACCATCGATTGCATTTCGGTCAGCTCCAATTTGAACGGAGATTAGGCCTCTTTTGCAATTCACACTCGTGTTTTGATTTATATATATATATATTTCAATATAAACCCTTAAATTTTCGTAGGGAGCGAACGGTTTGTTCTACAGAGCTCCGCGTGGTCTCAAAAAATTCTAAAAATTCTATAGAATCTTAAATTGAAGGAAAAAATACCTTTATATCAAAATTTTTTGAGTTAGGGCGTTTTCAAAATTTCAAAATTGATTTTGGAACCCTTAGAAGTGACTTACATCAACCAAAAGCTTCGGGGCACAACTAGACCTCAAATGGAGCCTACATACCAAATTTCATCAAAATCGGTCAATGCTAAGTGGCAAAAGTGCCGCGGACGGCGTACGGCGTACGGCGGACGTCGTACGGCGGACGGCGGACGGACGGCCAAATTTCTATTCGATTTTTGGATTCTACGTACCTTGAAACGTAAACCATAAAATTTTGAGGGGGTGTTAAAATTGCTTCCGAGTCTACCAAGGTAGCGGAAGCTTTGTTTTCACTTTTCAAGGACGAAAAAAAAAATTTCTCCAAAATCGAAATTTCCACTTGCGTTTTGCGTTTTAGACCTTTCTGAACAATTTTGGTTCCGTGTCTGTCTGTCTGTGTGTCTGTCTGTCTGTCCGTCTGTCTGTCTGTCTGTCTGTCTGTGTGTCTGTCATGAATTCCTTGTAACGCGCATAACTATACGAAGTTATTGTCCGATTTCTATGAAATTTTCAGGGATTGTGCGGGTTGGTGTGTAGACGGTCCCCTATGAAAATCATCACCCTCGGGCTGATAAAAGCGACTGCGCATGCTCAAACGTGAATTCCTTGTAATGGCCATAACTTCTACATTTACCATTCGATTTGGATGAAATTTTCAGGGATGTTACAAATTAGTATTTACATGATTCCCTATGAAAATTATCATCTTCGGACTGATAGAAGCGACTGCGCATGCGCAAACGTGAATTCCTTGTAACGACCATAACTTCTACATTTACCGTCCGATTCTGATGAAATTTTCAGGGATGTTACAGATTATTATTTAGATGGTACCCTATGAAGATCATCACCTTCGAACTGATAAAAGCCACTGCGCATGCGCAAACGTGAATTTCATTGGAACGGCCATAAGTTCCACATTTTCCACCCGATTTCAATGGCATTTGTAGGGATTAAGTGGATTAGGTTGTAGATGGTCCCCAATGAAAATCAAGGCCTTAAAATTTACAGAAGCCTCTGCGCATGCGCATACGTACAATCCTTGTAACAGCCATTACATTCACATTTTTCATCCGAATTTGATGAAATTTTCTAGGATTGTCCAGATTAGCGTGTAGATGGTCCCCTATGAAAGTAGTGAAAGGTACTTAGAGATTGGTGTTTTGAGATTAACTAGTATGCATCGGATCATCTATATAATCGGGTTATGGATACGAGGAGGCTATGTGCCACCCCCACTTGGCAGACGTTTTTTTTTTTTCTTGGTCGATTCCAAAGGTTTATTATTGAAAATAATGAACCAAAAAGATATCTTTATATCGAAAGTTTTAGAGCTAGGACTTTTTATAAATGTCAGCCCTTATTTTTCAATCCTTAGAAGTGACTGACATCAACTAAAAGCTTCGGGGCACGACTAGACCCCTAATGGAGCCCATATACCAAATTTCAACAAAATCGGTCCATGGGAACTAAGGAAAGTGCCGCGTACGTTGGACGGACGGCCAAATTTTTATTCGATTTTTGGATTCTACGTACTTTGAAACGCTAACCAACAAATTTTCAGGGGGTGGGATGTTAAAAAAATGTTTCTTGGTCGATTCCAAAGGTTATTATTGAAAATAATAAACCAAAGCAATATGAATTAAAAGGGTCAAAGAGCCTAATCGACTCATTTGCCAGTCATAATTCGTAGCTCACAGGCTGCCTCTCGCGGTGTAAACACGGCGCCCTCGCGGTGTCCTGGGAAGGCCGAATTTCCCTTTATGGTTGGGCGGAACGTTGAGAGGAAACGGAATCCATTCGGGACGCAACGGTGAATCGCAAGTTTCCGCGTGTGGCTCAGCTGACGAACCAAATGGGAAACGCAGCTCGGCGAGAGGACGAGCGGAGCCCAAACAATTGAATTAAGATAGAAATCAGTCGGCAGAGGACGTCCTTGCGGGAGGTTGAAAACTTTTTCATGGTTAAGAGCAAGCCAGCTGATACAATGACTTGTGAGAAATTACCCCCAACAAAGCGGAATAGGAATTCGGAAAATGATCAACCGGTAAGATGAAGGGAGATGAGAAATGAAGACTACAGGGGAAGAACGGGCTATCTGCTGATTTTCTACTTTCGAGATAAATGAAGTTGAATGCGAAAAACAAAATAAAATGAATAGTTAGCTATCAAAAAATCTGAATATTTGAAGTACTTGAGCTGTACACTGGTGCATGTGATAAAATAGTCGAAATACCTCCAGATTAAGTTTTACTCAAGTTAAAACGGTACAAAGTGTCCAATGTCCCAAAAAACAGCGAAAACGGGCTATCTCTAATACGCGACGAGGGGAATGATGCAAGAAATGTTGCAAGTTATCTGCTAGTTGTTTCCTCAACTAGTAACCACCGTTCCTACAATGAGTTAATGTTGAGTTGGCACCTATTCAATACAACATTTTTTATGGAATTTACGCATTCCATGATTTGAAACCTCTTTGATATTGGAGCACCTACCCTGCGTAGACATGATGAGAGGAAATCATCGATTTTCTCATGAAGGGCGATGAATCAATCCCAATGAAGTGTAAAAAAGTGTAAATTTGTGCAATTGAGTCAGAGGAGAAAAAAATACTTTGTGAGGGAAACGATACTCGGAAAAGATTCCATGAAAATTTGATGACTTCCTCTTCAAAAAGTTACTTTTTTGACTGTAAATACGGTAAAATGAAATCAAATCAAGAAAGCGATATCACCACGTAATTCAGCATAGAAAACAGTGCTAAATGATGTGCCACACTTGAGGTCTACCTTCATCTCAATTTTGGCACAATCCCTGGGTTGCGCGAGTTCAAAAAAAGAGCTGTCGAAGCAAAATTTGATGTAGAATCCAAATCTATAAAATGGAGTTGAAAAAAAAATGGAGGTTCAGTTTCGAAAAAACAAGTTGATCTTGGTTGCGCATGGTTGCATGTTTTGAATTCTACATAAAAAAACGCTGCAAATCATTGCTCAAAGGTTTATTATTTTATGTATAGATCATCCTTCTGTATAGATCACTGGTTCTCCATCAATAGCACCTCCCACCATCTGTATTCTCCCTTGACCTTCCCTCTCAAATTTCAGCTCCTGCGTTCAATAGGATTGAAAATGGCTTCGGAGCTCACTCAGCTGATCAGTGATCAGAAGAGTGAAGAAGATCTCCTCGAATGCTGGAGACGCCTGGAAGAGCACTTCCATTCAATAGGATTGAAAATGGCTTTCGAGCTCACTCAGCTGATCAGTGATGTGAGGAGTGAAGAAGATCTCCTCGAATGCTGGAGACGCCTGGAAGAGCACCTCCATTCAATAGGATTGAAAATGGCTTCGGAGCTCACTCAGCTGATCAGTGATGTGAGGAGTGAAGAAGATCTCCTCGAATGCTGGAGACGCCTGGAAGAGCACTTCCATTCAATAGCATTGAAAATGGCTTCGGAGCTCACTCAGCTGATCAGTGATCTGATCAGTGAGCAATGATTTGCAGCGTTTTTTACCTACAAACATTGTTTTACCTACCAATTTTTTTTTACCTACCAACTATTGGTAGGTACTACCTACCACACTATAATGGCTTCACACCTTCACAATCAAGTTTATTAGAAAAAACTAAACGCTTCACACTCGATTCGAAAAATAGAAAGCTTGATATGGAAATTTGATTACTGGTTACGCAGAAGGCAAAACTGAATACAACTCGAAGAAATGAACAGCGATCGCATTTTAGTCAGATAAAATTTGAACGGCGATTAGACCTCTTTTGCGATTCACACTCATGATTCTGTTTTATCGAAGGAAAACCTTGAAATACTCGTAGGGACCGAACGGTTTGTCCTACAGAGCTCCGGGTGGTCTCAAAAATTTTTAAAAATTCTGTACTATTTAAAATTGGTGAAAAAACGATACCTTTATTTCGAGAGTTTTCGAGCTAGGGCACTCTTGAAACTTTCAACCCTTAATTTTCACCCCTTAGAAGTGACCTACATCAACCAAAAGCTTCGCGGCACAACTAGACCCCAAATGGAGCCCATATACCAAATTTGAACCAAGTCGGTCCAGTGTTGCTAAGAAAAGTGCCGCGTACGGCGTACGGCGGACGGCGTACGGCGTACGGCGGACGGACGGAAATTTTTTTAATCGATTTTCGGATTCTACGTACCTTGAAACGTAAAACATCAAATTTTGAGGGGGGGTTAAAATTTTTTTTTTCTTGCTCGATTCCAAAGGCTTATTATTGAAAATAATAAACCAAAATATGAAGAATAGCGTTGGTCCGATTTTTTTTGTCCACAACTAGAGAAAATAAGTGGGGTTAGGGTAGTTACTGGGACACCAGAACTCTACATATTGACAACATACCTAACTCAGTTTAGGTGAGGATGAACAATATGATTTTCCAAGATTCCAAACCACCTCATCGCTCTGGTTCCAAGAAGAACCCACTCGACAATACTGGTGCAAAGCTGGACAGAAAACAGAATGGAGGACTAACATACAGAAACTTAGATGACATATATACAATTGGAATTAATTCAGAAAATGTCAACCCTTATTTTTTAACCCTTAGAAGTGACCGACATCAACCAAAAGCTTCGGGGCACAACTAAACCCCAAATGGAGCCTACATACCAAATTTCATCAAAATCGGTCCATGGGAACTAAGGAAAGTGCCGCGGACGGACGGCCAAATTTTCATTCGATTTTTGGATTCTATGGAAGTTGTGCTGCCACACCCTGTACAAGGTAGTGAGAATAAGGTGGCTGGAGAGGGCAGTCATAGTATGCTTAACCTTATGCACCGTGGATATGTAATTTCCGGATAATTTTCTAAACAGAGCAGAAAGGAATACTGTGGAAGTTTACACCTTTTATATTATTTAGGGTGTTTACTTTCAACACCTATTTTCTATCTCTATAAGTACAATTAAGAATCAGGGCAGTTGAAGAAAAATCCCAAAATCCATAATCAACTCACTAATTACAATTAGTCACCTGCTCGTCTACGGATTGCCGCGAGGGCAGATCTCACTAGCTCGTCGGTTGTGAATCATAAATTTATTCACAGCCTAAAAACTAGTTTGTCCTCAAAATAGTTTTTTTTAGGTGAGCTATCAAGATTCAGACTCTCAGAATTATGGAAATAGAGGAAAATAGTCTTGCCAAACTTGTCTTTAGCTGGACGAAATCTAGAAAAAAAGGAAACATGATAAGTACCTTCATAAGATTAAGAAGATATAAAAAATTAATTAACATTCTCGAATATACCCCCTGATCTCTTTCTAATCTTCGATCTCGGTAAGAAAATATTTTTCCGGTCCACTATAAATTGTCAAAAAAATGGTGAACAAGGACAGGTGTATACTTCTTCCTGGTACCAAGTCCTGACCCTCTGCCCGAATAACTGCTAGTGAGAACATTCTGTTTGAATTTGGACAATTTAGTACAAAAATCAGGGAACGTGAGGTTTAATGGTTTTTTCGAAGGGACGGTGTAATCACATTCCTTTTTTCTGAAATATTAGTACTAAAATGGAGTAACCGACACCAACTAGGTTTTGCTGATGAAGTCATTGCTGAGCATGATGATTGTTTCTTGATAAATTGAAACAGGCTTGGCAATTTAAACTTACCCCCGCTTCACGGAAGTTCATAAGTAGGTGAATTTATATCTATCTTAAGTATGTAGCTGTTTTATCACCTTATTATCTACTTACCGTATTGGAGAATCCGTCGTAACTGGCAAGTCGGGTACAGGAAGCGGGTGCTTTCAATGTAAGGGCATCATTTTCAGGCCGTCGAGAGAGTACTAAAGTTTGTCAGTCCGTCGCTCTATTTATATAGTCTGGGTGAAAGGGAGGTGAAAGGATCAGAAGTTTTTAAGACATGATAACAACCAATTCTTCACTGCCCATAACTTTTGGTGGCCCATGTTCTCCAGCTGGTCCATAATTCTCTTTTTATTGTACATTGGCAGTCAGCGCATACATTCAGATATGTGGAAGTGGGCAGAGTATGACAGAAGACCCAAGATGTGAGAATCAAAACCTTTCCGAATGACTTGGATTGCGCTGTAGGAACCTGAACAGATTACGACGTGGAGTTATTGTCAGTGGATACCAAAGTCAGGGCTGTATTTATGGCAAAAAGCTCTGCAGTAAAGATGGATGTTTGCCCAGGTTCAGGAATCGCACATGAACGTTCGCTGACTCAAATGAGCCAAGTTTCAGCAGATCAAATGCGATCTTGTTTCGTTTTTTCGAATAGAATTTTATGTCACTCACTTATGCTTCCTCAACAGTCAAGAATTAAATTACGTGTTGAAGGCAGCCTCGACCTTGGGGTATACATGTTTTGCTGGTATGCACTTTCTGTCAAAATAAATTTGATTATCTTGCGCGTTAATATGGTATGGTGTTCTTTACAGAAAATAATACCGTTGTGTAATAATTTTCAGCGTTTTTAGAGTCAAATGACTGCTGTGGAAGTCTTGGGGGTTGACTGTGAAATTAATCTCATGCGAAATAATGGCGAACCTGGCGGTCATGATTGGAAGGTTCCTCATTGGGTTATATTGCTTCCGAGTCTACCAAGGTAGCGGAAGCTTTGTTTTCACTTTTCAAGGACGAAAAAAAAAAGTTCTTCAAAATCAAGATTTTCACTCGCGTTTAGCGTTTTAGACCTTTCTGAACAATTTTGGTTCCGTGTCTGTGTGTCTGTCTGTCTGTCTGTCTGTCTGTCTGTCTGTCATGAATTCCTTGTAACGCGCATAACTATACGAAGTTATTGTCCGATTGCAATGAAATTTTCAGGGATTGTGCGGATTAGTGGGTAGACGGTCCCCTATGAAAATCATGATCCTCGGACTGATAGAAGCGACTGCGCATGCGCAAACGTGAATTCCTTGTAACGGCCATAACTTCTACATTTTCCATCCGTTTTCAATGAAATTTTCAGGGATTTTACAGATTAGTATTTAGATGGTCCCCTATGAAAATCATTACCTTCGGACTGATAGTAGCCGCTGCGCATGCGCAAACGTGAATTTCCTTGTAACGACCATAACTTCCACATTTTCTACCCGATTTCGATGAAATTGTCAGGGATTATGCGGATTAGATTGTAGATGGTCCCCTGAAAAAATCATCACCTTCGGACTGATAGTAGCCGCTGCGCATGCGCAAACGTGAATTTCCTTGTAACGGCCATAACTTTCACATTTTCTACCCGATTTCGATGAAATTCTCAGGGATTATGCGGATTAGGTTATAGATGGTCCCCAATGAAGATCATCACCCCCGGACTGATAGTAGCCGCTGCGCATGCGCAAACGTGAATTCCTTGTAACAGCCATAACTTCCACATTTTCTACCCGATTTTGATGATATTTTCAGGGATTACGCGAATTAGGTTGTAGATGGTCCCCAATGAAAATCAAGGCCTTAAAATTCACAGAAGCCTCTGCGCATGCGCATACTTAAAATCCTTGTAACAGCCATAACATTTACATTTTTCATCCGAATTTGATTAAATTTTCTAGGATTGTCCAGATTAGCGTGCAGATGGTCCCTTATGAGGGTAGTGAAATGTACTTAGAGATCGGTGTTTTGAGATTAACTACGATGCATCGGATCATCTATATAATCGGGTTATGGATACGAGGAAGCTATGTGCCACACCCACTTGGCAGACGTTTTTTACAGTGCTCTCGCTGTTGTACTCTCCCCATTCCAGAATGATTTTGATCAAATGATTTTTTTCTCTCTTTTCGAATTGAAATTCCTAGCTTTCTAGTCGCTGAGCTCCCAAACCAACAATCCTATTTTCTTTATGAAGGCTACCTTTCTCTCGCTAGCTCTCTAATACAGATTATTTAGAATCAAATGAAACCACTCAGTGATATAAACGCTGCAAATTATTACACAAAGGTTTACTATTTTCATGTATATGATCCCTTATGAAAATCATCGACCCAGACTGACAGTGGCCACAGCGCATGTGCAAACTTGTATCTCCTTGTTACAACCATAACTTCGACATTTCCCAACCGATTTCGATGAAATTTTCAGGAATTATGCGAGTATGAAAGTAAGTAAGTATAAATGAAAGTATTTTGTGCGCTTGGGCAAACGTAAAATCCTTGTAACAGCCATAACTTCTACATTTCCCAACAATATTCAGAGATTGTGCGGGTTGACGTGTAGATTGATTGTGATAATAGTGATAGGTATTTAGAGATTGATCTTCTGAGGTTAAGTACAATGCATCTGATCTATACAATCGGGTTTTGGATACGAAGAAGCTATGTGCCACACCCGCTTGGCAGAAGTTTTTGATCTTTGGCCGATTCCAAAGGTTTATTATTGAAAATAATAAACCAACAAATCAAACCATTGTGCAATAACTGAAGCTTATAATCTATGTGTAAATATGAGCAATGATCCTCGGAAAATTTCCGTACAGAATCGATTCCTAGAAGGCCCCTCAGAGTACACTGTTAACACACTGAAGGTTTTTAGAGTGTTCCTCCTTTCCGCACCCTTTATTCTTTCAGAGCAGAACAATCTCCCTAAAGTTTTTACTTTTTCTCGCAAACATAATTATTTCCCTATGGGGAATTGATGTCACGGTTCGTTTATTATTTCGGGAGATCGCAGGGAACTCAGTGAATAGGAGAGACTTTATAGGAAGAGGAACCCGCAGTACCCACAATGATGATCTTCCCTCCCAGCCCATCGCCGCACGATTACGATTCGCCACGCCCAGTTTTTCACACGAGGTCACCCGCAGAGGCTTTTTTCTGACTATTTTTCTTTATTTCTTCGAGTTTTTCTCGCTAGAGCGCTGTCGTGCAACCTTGGCATTCCCGAAGTTCGCAGGCGATTTTTTTTCTTTTCATTGTCACTTCAGGATTAGAGGAAGAATCCGCCTGGACCGTTGTCTTGCCGGGTGAACGTGATATTATGCAACGGCTGATCGTTTCCTACCTCAAAAGTTGTCAATTGACGAGGAAGGGATTTTCGGATTTTGAAATCTCGTTGCACTATGGATAGAACGTCAAGGCAGGTATGTCGAAATATTGTTTGCTCGCTGGAATATCGTGACTCAATTAATCAATCAATTCGAATTAGATTGCAAATAATAAGACATTCTATTAATTCATGTCGCTATGGCTCACTCAAAGCAATGCCAAACACGTTTCATCATGCTTTAGAGGACAAGCAATCGTTTTCGGTCTATGGTGAGTGACACGAGCTACTACTAGGTACTTCACCAAGAGCATCAGCTACCTACCACACCAGCGCTCCTCTACAGTTGTTCGACAGCATTCTGTTATTCATCTGACGTGGATGATCAATCTTATGATTCCGATTCCGATGTCTTTATTCAATGTCATTCTATCAAGTTGTATAAAACTAAAATACTTATTATAATGATCACATTATCGTATAACTGGTAGTTTTCATTCATTACCTACTAGTTACAACCTATCATAAATGTGAGAGTGAGATATACTGCCCATGCATGGGGTTTGATGCTGTATGAAGAGGCTAAATGGCTCTTCAGAAAGGCTCCGTCATTGAGAAAATTTTTGCAGTGCCTTGGGAAACACCAAACGTTGATACGTTTGACGAAGGTGGATTTTATAGAGTAAATACCAACGTATAATGGAACGAAACCGCAAATAATAGATATACTTAAGCAAGTGTCAAACTCTCTGTCTAGAACAACATCGTAAGAAGAAAATTTATCACAACCACAACAACTAGTGCTTATAATTGAGGCACAGAAGATAATATACTTTTACGAGAAATTAAGATTGAATAAGTAAAAACTAAACATAATTAGAAATAATACTGTGAGCAACCAAGTTGCTCACTATTTCCCCTAACAGGCACCTCACAACCGTAAGTCCTGATTCCCTTCGGGACCAGGCCCCCACCACCTATCACAGGCCACATCACAGGGGCGTGGCCTCAGAACCAAGTATCCAACCAACACCTAAGGATACAACAAAAATCAACTGTCATGGAGGAGCATGGAGGAGGTCAAACAACTAACATGGAGGAAGCAAATCAACTAATCAGTATGGAAGAGCAGGAGTGCCAACTGAAGATGGAGAGGGCAACACTGAGCCCAGAAATCCAATGAGATTATGATGTATCAACGGAAAACCCTCAGTCCTGAAGTTTAGCCTGGCCAGCTCGTCTCGAAGTGATCTCCCCTTGTCTTTGAAGCGCACTCCCCTTTGTTCCGCGTCGACCCGTATCGCGCCGAACCGTATCCTCCTGCCTCCCCCAAGACACGCGGTTTACTTAGTTGGGAAAGACTGTAACCGGTGAAACTTGTTCGTCCTGCCTCCCCTGGATCTCGTTGAACCTGCCGGATCGTCGTATCGGAGGAAGAGACGCAGAAACAGTCCGTTCCCGGCTATCCCCCTTCAACCTCGCTGCATCGCCTCCAGACTCGCTACGGTAACCCGGAACGTGAGTGCAAACAATCTTACCTACCTTAATATAATTGGCCAATTAGAGGTAGAGGTACCGTGACTCAGTGATATTTTACTATAACTAAAATAGGAACTAAGAGGAACTTACCTGTAACGTATCTAAAAGCCTAAGAATACTCACCTTGTTGATCTTACCTCTAAGAGTATCGTACCGTAACGTAAGACTAAGACTAGTCGCTATTAGTAAAACTTACCTTCTTACCTGATTGCATTCCACCGTAACGCCCCTCAGGCGCTCGATCCCTGGGATCGAAGTTGCAGAACATACCGTAACCACTTTGAAATCATTTTTACTTACCTGTATCGCCGTTCTAGTCCTGAGATTAAATCTAAAAGACATTTGGTTAAATAATTCTTCTCATTTCAAAACTTACCCAACATCCCAGGTTCTGAGTAACAAGAGTATTGCAAACCGTATCGATAATAGGAACTTGCTTGAAAGAAACAACAAACGTAACGTAACTTCATTTATTTACAACATATCGATACCTAGAACCCTTCAGGTTAACAGATCCCTTCAGGCATAACAGTATTGCAAATATCATGTATAACAAAGGTATCTACTGGAACGCTACGCCTCATCTCCAAGCCGCTCGGGAGAACGCCGCTACCACGAACCAGTTAAGTACCACTAAATTCAATTAGTCTAAGATTCCGATATTTTTCTTGTTTTTGCCTTTCAGTATCGCGACCCCTTAGAACCCCCCTTTGTCGAAGGAACCTGTTCACTGAAACACTGCCCAAGAAAGCTTACAAATTGTTGGCAATCGGTGGGATTTTGCGAATCGTAATTCCGAAGCGCCGTATCGCACTCGATAACTTGTGTGTCGGGTCGGTATATCGCCCGGACTTGCGTGTGGTGCGCCCCGCACGAACCCAGTTCCATTTTGTAGCTAGGTGTTCAGTAACAGCTCCTTCCAGTAGAGTCATATCGGAATCGAATAAACCAGAACCAGGGTGTGTTGGTGTATTGTGTATAGTACTAAGAAAATTGTATATATTAAGTGAACTATTACACCGTATTTTCACAACTGTATTACACAAACAAACACCTGTGTCGTCACACAGAACAACCCAATACAGACCGAAACTTGACAGAAACCGTTCCGAGCCGACCCTGTGACTGTGATTGTGATTGTGTTCCGGTATTGCTTAATTAACAGTGACAATGTCGTTGGGAGATCCGGAAGACTTTATGGATCCCGATCCGTTCCAAGAAAAGGGTCCGGTAGACTTGCTTACTGAAACAATGAAGCAAATGAATACTTTATTGTCGAAGTACAACGAGTCGGGCCGTGACGAGGGCGGGAACGGCATTCCACGTTCCTTGCTCCTAGAAGTGGAACCATGGGACCCCGACGCAACCGGATCGCTGAGTGTTGGCTCGTTCTTTACAAACTTCGACGCAGTAACCGAGGGACTAACACAGGAACAGAAGCTGAAACTCCTCAGGATCAAGGCAAGAGGGATCGCGAAACAATTCCTCATTGATAGGAACGATACCCTTGATTGTAATAATGCCTATAACATGATCAGAGACGAGATGCTGTCATGGTTCAGAAGACAGAACCCGCAACATGCCGCCGCGTCACTTTGGACGGTGAAGCGGAACGCCTCAGAAACCCTACGTCAGTTTGCGGATCGCATACGTGGGTTGGCACAATGCGCAGTATTAGAGGAGGGAACCCACCTGGATCGGCATGACCGTAGTGACTGGGTGGAACGGAAGACCCTCAGCGCATTTATTAGAGGTGTCGGAAAGAAATTGAGTGCCTTCCTCGTCATGGATCGCCCCGCTACGATACGCATCGCCCTACAGAAGGCAGAGGAACTTGAAGAGACCTTCGCGGAAACGGAAGATACCGAGGAACATTGGGAACTCGCAGCGGTATCGGCGGAACAGAGATGCTACAATTGTGGTGGAACGAACCACTTTGCCGCCCGATGTCCGCGTCGAGACCAACCCATACCGAGATGGGAACAAAGATACGGTGAAGAACGCCGTAACCAGTGGAACGAGAACCCGCAAAACACGTGGAACGGTGACCAGCGGAACCGATGGAACGGTGACCAGCGGAACCAGTGGAACGGAGATCGTAGAGATCAGTGGAACAACGACCACCGTAACCAGCGTAACGATGAAAAACCCATGCCCAGATATCCGTGTCTCTTTTGTGCATCGAAGGAACACTTTCCAGTGGATTGTCCCAGAAGTCCCCAGAAGACTATATTCTGTAATTTCTGTGGATGTCGGGAACACCTGGAACCGGATTGCCCGCAGAAGAAAAAGCTACTGCCCGTATCTCAGCCGCCCGCTGAACCGAATCATGTGAAGGAAGTGACCCTCTACAGGGGAATAGAGGAAGATAAACCCCGTGTAACCGCGGTGGAACATCCAATGGCCCGAACCCTTCGAGTGGAAGTGGGTCTGGGACCGGAGACGCGCAGTATGTTGATAGACACCGGCGCCGCGCTGTCCGTGTTGGCGAGCCCGATAGTCGGAATACCGTTACGTCCGACCAAAATGGTGGCCTGGGGAGCCGATGGAACCTTACTACCCTTTGCAGGGGAACAGGTCGTTGACACCCGCATCGGCCAGTACAGATTTCTCCACACTTTTCCGGTGTTCGCGCGGAAGCGTGCCGACCTGAACCTACTGGGTCTCGACGTATTGAGACAGATTCCACTGACCTTGACACTGGGACCGAACATGGAGATGAGGACCGATACCGGAAAAATTGAAGAGGAACGTGATGAGGAGTATCGGAGTCTCGGGAACATAGGAGTGGTAATATCGGACGGGAGGAGGGAGAACCCCGGATCGCAGTACCTGAGCTACACAGACGGTACGGATACGGCCCTCCCCAGCACCTCTCGCTCGGTAACCGCCGCCCTTGTGGACCTTGAGAACTGGGAGCCGTGCATGGAAACATTGACGGTATCGCCCACCGTATCGCTAGGTGTATCGGACTCCTCATTGACCCAACAACACGGAGGAACATCAGCGGTATCGACCACCGTATCGCTAGGGGTATCGGACCCCGTAACATCCCAACAATATAGGGAGACACCGGAGGTATCGCCCATGATATCGCCGGGTGTATCGGGTACCGTAACGCCCCCAAGCTTACACAATGGAAGCTTACAAATTGGTGGCAGCAAACAATCATCCACTGTATCGCCGGACGTATCGGATCCTGTAACGACCCCAAACTCACAATTACAAATGGGTGGCAGCGAACAACCGCCCATGGTATCGCCGGGTGTATCGGATGCCGTATCGCCCCTGCAGTACCAAGAGACACCGGGGGTATCGCCCATGGTATCGCCGGGTGTATCGGATGCCGTATCGCCCCTGCAGAACCAAGAGACACCGGGAGTATTGCCCATGGTATCGCCGGGTGTATCGGATGCCGTATCGCCCCTGCAGTACCAAGAGACACCGGGGGTATCGCCCATGGTATCGCCGGGTGTATCGGATGCCGTATCGCCCCTGCAGTACCAAGAGACACCGGGGGTATCGCCCATGGTATCGCCGGGTGTATCGGATGCCGTATCGCCCCTGCAGTACCAAGAGACACCGGGGGTATCGCCCATGGTATCACCGGGTGTATCGGATGCCGTATCGCCCCTGCAGAACCAAGAGACACCGGGAGTATCGCCCATGGTATCGCCGGGTGTATCGGATGCCGTATCGCCCCTGCAGTACCAAGAGACACCGGGGGTATCGCCCATGGTATCGCCGGGTGTATCGGATACCGTATCGCCCATGGTATCGCCGGGTGTATCGATACTGATGATAACTCAAACATCTGATGAGGAACCAGGTGTATCGAGAGGTGTAACGCTCCCCTGTGAGGACGACATTGAGACTTCGAGTCAACAGGAAATTGAGGAGGACGCCTTTGCAGAATCCAGAGGAACTCTAAAAAGGGTCCACGAACTGTCAACACAGAAACCACCTATCACCAAGACATGTAGGTTGGAAATGAAACAGCCTGGATCAGAAACAGAAGAGTGTACCAGTGAAGACGACGAATGGGAGCTCATACCCACCGATCAATGGGACGACCCACAACCGGATACAGAGGCGGTAATTGAAGAAAAGATCTCCCATCTTACCGAAGCACCGCAGATAATGGCTAGGAACACACTTTTGTTCTACTGGGACTTGTTCCAACCACCATCGGGAGAAGGATGCAGTCTCCAGGTAGCCCATGAAATTACGACAACACAACCGGAAGTGACCAACCAAAAACCATATCCGATCCCCCACGCCCTCCGCGAGGTGGTGGAAAAGCAGTTAAAAGATATGTTGGCTTCCGGAGTAATCAGTAGTTCAACCAGCCCGTGGTGTGCACCGGTACTGATGGTAAAGAAGAAAACACCTCCCGGAGAAACGCAAAAATGGAGATTTTGTACCGACTTCAGGCAATTAAACAAAATTACAAAAGGGGACGCCTACCCCATCCCACGACTCCAGGAGACACTGTCCATGTTGGGAGGTTGCAAATATTTTACCACCATCGATTTGATTTCAGGGTATCACCAAATTCCTGTGCACCCTGATACGAAGGAAAAAACTGCATTTTCCATGCTTGGTAGGCATTTTGAGTATGATAAAATGCCGTTCGGGCTAAAAAATGCGCCAGCGACGTTCCAACGCGTTATGAACAACGTATTGGATGGACTCCTGGGTGACCAATGCCTCGTCTATCTAGATGATGTAATCATCTTCTCGCCAACAGCAGAGGAACATCTACTCAAGCTCCGACAAGTGTTCGACCGGTTTAGGGATGCCGGACTGAAGGTGAACCTCGCAAAATGTGAATTTTTGAAGCAAGAGGTACGATTCCTTGGACATAGGGTGACATCAACTGGGATACACACCGAACCTGAGAAGACGCGGGCGGTTAGGGACTTCCCTGTACCTACCTCAGTATTGAAGTTGCAATCTTTCCTCGGATTAGCGGGATTTTACCGCCGCTTTATCCCGAAGTTTGCAGAGATCGTTACCCCGTTGACCAACCTAACCAGGAAAGGAGTGCCGTTCGAGTGGAACGAATCCCATCAAAAGGCGTTTGATGAATTGAAGACACAGCTAACAGGAGAACCTGTTCTAGCGTATCCCGATCTAGACAAAACCTTTATCCTGGCTACGGACGCATCGAATTCCGCGGTAGGCGCTGTCCTATCTCAGGAGTATGACGGACAAGAAAGACCAGTTGCATACGCAAGCAGAAAGCTTAATCCGACCGAAACGCGTTATTCTGTGACGGAAAGGGAACTGCTCGCTGTCGTGTGGGCAGTGAGACACTTCCAAGAATATTTGCTGGGTCGGTCCTTTGAGTTACAGACCGATCACATGGCCCTCACGGCAGCCATGCGCCTCAAGGACCCGACTTCCAGAATTGGAAGATCGACCCTCCGCCTCGCCGAGTATAGTTTCGTGCCTCGATATAGACCCGGATCGCAGATGGCTCACGCGGATGGGCTGAGCCGGATGGACATCGGCGCGATGACCCTCGAGTTTCCCCGAAGTCTCATCATCGCCGCCCAGAATATCGACCCGTGGGTTCAAACAACATTCCGCGTCAAAAACAGAGGTGAAACGCGCAAAGTAAACGGAGTTGTCGAGATAAAGATCACGCTGGATGGACAGGAGCGATGGACTCCGTTGATGCCCGTGTCGTTAAGAGAATGGTTGATGGAGAATTGTCATCGGAACGCTTGGGCTGGTCATCCCGGCGCTGAAGCCATGGAAAAGATCGTCCGAAGACTGGGGTATTGGCCGGGTCTGGCCAAAGACGTCAAGAACTTCGTCCGCCAATGCGTCGCTTGCCAGAAACGAAACACACCGAGCGGATTACGCCATCCAATCCAGAAACCTCTGTTACCAGAAAGACCAGGGCAGATCGTAGGGGTGGATTTTGTTGGACCAGTCACGTCTGGATCCACCCCGAAGTACATATTAACGGCTATTGATCATTTTACCAAATATGCCGAAGCGTACGTGGTAGCCGATTGCACTGCAGGAACAGTGGCACGTGTGTTGGCAACCAAATACATACCCACTCACGGAGTGCCGGAAAGATTGGTTTCGGATAGGGAACAGCGTTCACCGCAAAGTCGACAAAAGAACTCTGTCTGAACTGGGGAATACGCCAGGTATTCACTACACTACAGCGTACCACCCAGAAGGAAATGGTGTCTGTGAGAGGTTTCACAGGACACTGGCAAACATCCTGGCGAAGATCGTGAAAAAGACTACAGCTTGGGAAGCCGTTCTACCAGTAGCACTGGCAGCGTATAGAGCGACACCACATAAGAGTACTGGTTTCACACCGAATTACTTGACTTTCGGTCGAGAGGTTAGATTACCAACGAAACGTTCCAGACTCTGAAACCGGATAATGAAGACTCGAATCTACGACGATTGAGAATCGCCCGTAACGCTGGCGATAACTTGTCTTCACGACGCCTGGAAGAGGCGCAGTGAGGTCATTAACAAACGACTGAAAAGCAGGTCTTTTCGAATTGGATGACCGAGTGTATCTAAGGGAGATACAGCCACCCGACGGGAGCCGCCAGAAAGCTGTGGAGCCCATGGTCAGGACCTTGGGTGATCTCAGCTAAATACACCGAAGTGACGTATGAAATTCGCGACCCCGCGAACCTGAAACAACAGACCGTTCATGTGAACCGCCTCAAGCCAGCTTTCGAAAATGGTGTCCCTGACGAAGCTTTTACGACCAGAGAGTGGAACCAACAACTCCAGAAGTGACACCTGTAACGCAACCCGAACCCACCTTAGTAGAAAAGTTGCTAACCGAAGACTGGGCCTCAGCAGACGAGAAACCCGTCAAGCCGTACCCGGTTACTCCGACCAACAAACAAGGAAAACGGGAGCAACCCGGTCCCTCAACTCCAGGAACCGTCGATAGCCCCGTTACCTCGCCAAAACAAACAGACATACGCACCGAGAACAACCTGTGGGACCAGACAACCAGCCCTCCCGGAACATCTTCAGATGAAGACCCCCCGGAAACGCCGAGACAGCAGACAGCCGCTCCTGCAAGTGAAGTGGAGACCACTGCCGACGAATCTCACACAGAAGATACACCGAGGTATATCCTCCGTCGGAGAGTGCCGGTCAATTACCAACACCTTCACACAGGACGAGGCTCAACTAACTGACTTACTACTAGGGAATTACAACTACAGACAGACCTACCACACATACGTACAATTAATACAGTTATGAAAAACATGTATATATAATTAGAAGTTCACAAAGTTCGTTTACAAGTTATTTAAAAAAAAAAAAAAAAAAAAAAAAAAAAAAACCACATGTACTTACCATTAATCCAGGAACGCTGAAAAAGATACAACCAAATAAGCTAAATTAAAAAGACCCTTCAGGTCGAATATCAACTTAAAATAATTTAAAATTTAACACTTACCTTGAAAAAACACTTAGTTCTCACTCACCTGTCCCTGAGACACTGTAACCTTCATCCTACGGGCCGAAACAACAATAACATCACTTTCAAAAACACACACTAGCAAGGTACAATTCTATTTTAGGATGACGCAGCGTCACCTCGAAACGCCGGAAGCCTGGGAACACCCTCCACCACCAGATGAAGCCCTCACTCACCTTCGCGAAGAAATTGAAGAAGAAAAAACGCGTAACCTCCAGGCTTCCCAAAACGGTCGTGAACACCCCCGAACCCTTATGCGAGCCAGCGATGAAGATGTGCGCCCTTACTACATTCATTAGAGCAATGATCCGCACTGACAACTATGAAGCGAGAGCCGCTTTGGGAGATGTGAGCATGGTCGCAGTAAGTCGAGTCGGATCGTGGTTACCAACATTCCAGCGGATCGCCAGCGAGCGAGATGTGTGCTGCTGGAAGAAAGACAGAGAATGCTGCATCGGAACAAGCAGCTAGAGAGGCAAAACGCGGCGTTGCTGAAAGCAATTAAGGCGGCACCACAACCAGCCGTCCCGCCGGCATTGACTCCCGCGGAGCCACCCGCGGCGAGTACCAGTGGAGTGGTGCCACCAGCAACCAGTCGCCCACCCAGTTCCTCATCGCAATCCGCCGCAGATTCCGACCCGACACACCTCGTTCCGCCGTCCGCAGGATCGAGTTTCCGCCCCCAACACCTGGGCGGAACCTATCTCCACAACCGGGACATCTCAGACACCGGTCCAGATTGTGACGGAGATCGATCCTGCCACGATCCTGAAGTCCCCTACACCTGACCGGGACACCGACCACGAGGCGTGGATATCCACCCCACTCCAGCTACCACGACTCCGCCTGAGCAGATGCAGAACCCCCACCGCAGCCACTCCTTCGAATCTCCGACCTGACGGGTCGTCGGCCAGAAAAGGTTCGAAGAAGTGTCCAGTCTGTCTCCTGCCATGCCAGTACATCCTCAAATTCCGATGTACTGCATGCAAGACATTCTGGCAACGGCTGCGGAGAGCTCATGCCGAGAGAGAAGCCACTGCCCACCTGCCCATCCAACCACCAGGAGGAGCGAGACCCCACCCGTTGCTCTGGATGCCGACGTTATCGCTACGAGCAGGAGCTGAGGAGGACATATCCGGAGGATCCGGTACCAATACCCAGTGTCATCGTAGATGACCCTGGCTCCCGAAGGGGCGGGGAATGTGAGCAACCAAGTTGCTCACTATTTCCCCTAACAGGCACCTCACAACCGTAAGTCCTGATTCCCTTCGGGACCAGGCCCCCACCACCTATCACAGGCCACATCACAGGGGCGTGGCCTCAGAACCAAGTATCCGACCCCACACTAGGATACAACAAAAATCAACTGTCATGGAGGAGCATGGAGGAGGTCAAACAAAAATGGAGGAAGCAAATCAACTAATCAGTATGGAAGAGCAGGAGTGCCAACTGAAGATGGAGAGGGCAACACTGAGCCCAGAAATCCAATGATATTATGATGTATCAACGGAAAACCCTCAGTCCTGAAGTTTAGCCTGGCCAGCTCGTCTCGAAGTGATCTCCCCTTGTCTTTGAAGCGCACTCCCCTTTGTTCCGCGTCGACCCGTATCGCGCCGAACCGTATCCTCTGCCTCCCCAAGACACGCGGTTTACTTAGTTGGAAAGACTGTAACCGGTGAAA
>CM019167.2:114121050-114203825 GCA_009739505.2 Apolygus lucorum | reverse complement strand
AAGTCCCTACACCTGACCGGGACAAAAACCGACCACGAGGCGTGGATATCCACCCCACTCCAGCTACCACGACTCCGCCTGAGCAGATGCAAACCCCCACCGCAGCCACTCCTTCGAATCTCCGACCTGACGGGTCGTTCGGCCAGAAAGGTTCGAAGAAGGTCCAGTCTGTCTCCTGCCATGCCAGTACATCCTCAAATTCCGATGTACTGCATGCAAGACATTCTGGCAACGGCTGCGGAGAGCTCATGCCGAGGAGAAGCCACTGCCCACCTGCCCATCCAACCACCAGGAGGAGCGAGACCCCACCCGTTGCTCTGGATGCCGACGTTATCGCTATGAGCAGGAGCTGAGGAGGACATATCCGGAGGATCCGGTACCAATACCCAGTGTCATCGTAGATGACCCTGGCTCCCGAAGGGGCGGGGAATGTGAGCAACCAAGTTGCTCACTATTTCCCCTACAGGCACCTCACAACCGTAAGTCCTGATTCCCTTCGGGACCAGGCCCCCCACCACCTATCACAGGCCACATCACAGGGGCGTGGCCTCAGAACCAAGTATCCGACCAACACCTAAGGATACAACAAAATCAACTGTCATGGAGGAGCATGGAGGAGGTCAAACAACTAACATGGAGGAAGCAAATCAACTAATCAGTATGGAAGAGCAGGAGTGCCAACTGAAGATGGAGAGGGCAACACTGAGCCCAGAATCCAATGAGATTATGATGTATCAACGGAAAACCCTCAGTCCTGAAGTTTAGCCTGGCCAGCTCGTCTCGAAGTGATCTCCCCTTGTCTTTGAAGCGCACTCCCCTTTGTTCCGCGTCGACCCGTATCGCGCCGAACCGTATCCTCCTGCCTCCCCAAGACACGTGGTTTACTTAGTTGGGAAAGACTGTAACCGGTGAAACTTGTTCGTCCTGCCTCCCCTGGATCTCGTTGAACCTGCCGGATCGTCGTATCGGAGGAAGAGACGCAGAAACAGTCCGTTCCCGGCTATCCCCCTTCACCTCGCTGCATCGCCTCCGGACTCGCTACGGTAACCCGGAACGTGAGTGCAAACAATCTTACCTACCTTAATATAGTTGGCCAATTAGAGGTAGAGGTACCGTGACTCAGTGATATTTTACTATAACTAAAATAGGAACTAAGAGGAACTTACCTGTAACGTATCTAAAAGCCTAAGAATACTCACCTTGTTGATCTTACCTCTAAGAGTATCGTACCGTAACGTAAGACTAAGACTAGTCGCTATTAGTAAAACTTACCTTCTTACCTGATTGCATTCCACCGTAACGCCCCTCAGGCGCTCGATCCCTGGATCGAAGTTGCAGAACATACCGTAACCACTTTGAAATCATTTTTACTTACCTGTATCGCCGTTCTAGTCCTGAGATTAAATCTAAAAGACATTTGGTTAAATAATTCTTTCTCATTTCAAAACTTACCCAACATCCCAGGTTCTGAGTAACAAGAGTATTGCAAACCGTATCGATAATAGGAACTTGCTTGAAAGAAACAACAAACGTAACGTAACTTCATTTATTTACAACATATCGATACCTAGAACCCTTCAGGTTAACAGATCCCTTCAGGCTAACAGTATTGCAAATATCATATATAACAAAGGTATCTACTGGAACGCTACGCCTCATCTCCAAGCCGCTCGGGAGAACGCCGCTACCCACGAACCAGTTAAGTACCACTAAATTCAATTAGTCTAAGATTCCGATATTTTTCTTGTTTTTGCCTTTCAGTATCGCGACCCCTTAGAACCCCCCTTTGTCGAAGGAACCTGTTCACTGAAACACTGCCCAAGAAAGCTTACAATACCAAGGACTGACACACGTATCATCACGATGTAGGTACTATAACAATGTCTATTTTTTTGTCATAACTGTGAAGTAACAATTCGTTTTGTAAAAGTGAAAAATCCTTGTAAGTAAGGAAATAGACATTTTTAAAAAAAGAACTAGTTGAGTATGTATAAAAAATCGAAAAACGAACGTCTATTAGTATTGGAAGGACTGCAAGAACCTATCCCCAGATAGTCTTTGAGCACGTTTAAATAGGTTTCCTGACCCCACAAGCCTCTTACGGATCACCAGAGGGCAAGTTCCGCGATCATTTATGTTAATAACTCATTTCAAGCAAAACGCTTACGATGAACTACCTACTCATTATGAGTGCGGATACCGTCATATCAACAAGTTGGGTCTTATTGCTCTTCATGACGAGTCACGGCATAAGTATGTGCTTTATTCACGTTTTTTAATAATTTTTGAAGTATGAATTTCCCCTAAGCACTCGGTAAAATCGTCACAATAATAATTCCCAATTTTTCTTCTTGAACCTTAACATTAAATAGTGAATTTCTCAAAATGAGGAGAAATGAGGAATTAGAGCATTTGATGAATGTTTTCTGGCACTATCCCTTGACTCAATCCCGTTGGAATTTGCCGAGAAATTTTTTTTCTATGATGAATTTTCAATCCTAATAGAAAGCTTTATGAAAAATTAAAGTCGCAGGAAAGACTTTCCTGCGAGTAGTTTCAAAACCGGCTAAATCCAAATTCAAAAATTTTTCAGGAAACGCAAAAAAAACGTTTCCCCCCCCGCCCAGCACTCAATTTTAAACACGTTAATTTTCATTGCTTAGATTGGAGGTCCTACAGTGTTTTATCACAATTTTGACTTTGAAAATGGTCTGGGTTCCTCAAAATTCAAAATCAAAGTTTGGATTGAGCCGGTTTTGATGAATTTGGGTAGTTCGACCAAGACATCTTGCCATATTCCTAAGAGTTTCCTCTAAAATTCTATTATTCATGTCGAAAATCTCGTTTTTTCGGTATTTATATGGTAAGAAGCTTGTAGGTTGCAAAAAGACACTGCATAACAAAAATAGAAACATTAATTTGGAAACTTTTTTATTGAAATATGAAACATTTAGTGAAATCTTCTTGAAAAATCATAAAAATGAATAAAAATGAATTAAAAATAATATAAAAAATGGTTTTTATATGAATGCTGATTCACAAGCATCAATAGGTTCACACCTCTCTTCTTCATCCCCTGTGTTGTCTGTGGGATTGTTCACTACGTCTCTGTAGAATTCCAAAACTGGGATTTCGCTCCAGTTGTCACCAAAATGTTTCTTTAGTAGATTTTTCACATCCGTGATTTTTGCTGGATTTATGGGGACTCCAATGGGTATTTCATTCGGTGCGATGTCACTGATCTTCTTGTTTTTTTTAGTGATTGTTCTGAAAGCTCCTACGTCGTGGTAGAAATGCTCTTCTCCTTTCACCTCAACGTCATCATTTTTTATTTTCAGCACAAATCGTTTTGCAGCAGAGAACTTGAAGTGCCACTGTCCTGGCAACCGCAGCACTGAAGCACATGAAGTTTTGAAATCCCTCACCTTTCCAGCCAGTGAAATATTGTTCCTTCTTCTTCAGAAAACACGTTGGTGTACTCTTCTGCGGCGTTAATATTGTATTGATCCTTTTTATTCTCTTCTCAATTCTCCCAAAAACGCGATCGGAGGGCAGAAATGAGTGGCCCACAATGGGAAAAACAACTTCAACTTCTTTGATGTGTTCTGGCGCTGTTGATTTCAGCCAAAACCCGAGCATTCCGATAAAAACAGAATTTTTGTTTTGTCCTCCACATCCGTCGCAGAAAATCTTCACTTTCTTGGCATGTGAAGGAATTTTGGAGAAATTGACTAGGAAATCGTAAACAGCCGATGAAACTTCGTTCGAACCTTTTTTTTGCTGATTTTCTGTCCAGTGGAACACAAATACGTTTTCTTTGCTCTGTTTTACTTTTGAGTGACCAACTACTATGGTCAGATTGTACTTATATAACTGCCGCGAGTAGTACGCGGACTGATCCTGCACGCGTGGGAGGACTTGATTTTTTTGGCAGT
Source organism: Apolygus lucorum (assembly GCA_009739505.2). NCBI lineage: Eukaryota > Metazoa > Arthropoda > Insecta > Hemiptera > Miridae > Apolygus > Apolygus lucorum. The sequence goes on along the minus strand of CM019167.2, from coordinate 114,199,890 downwards.
CAAATGAGAAAGTGAAAGCTGCGGGATCATCCTTTTTGAGAAGCTTGTAAAATGCTCTCGCTTTTATTTTATGAACATTTATTTTGTCACAGCATGTGCTTCTGAACAGGATTATTGGTGCGGTTAATTCGCTCATTCAGTGAGATACATGTCGAGCATTCGTCCTTATTTGGGGCTACCAAACCCAATATTGAATTTTGTGCGAAAAATAATCTGGAAGAAGTAGAGAGATACATTCAATTCTTATCTTTATATTCGTTATTGTACATGATCCACAAACGATGAATGGTTCAGGTCGGCTTGAAAGTAAACACGGGCACTAGATTTTGCCCGGCAGTAGTGGGACTCAATGCACTTGACCGCTTGATGAATGAAATGACAGTTTTTCTTCGATCTGCATAAAGATTTTTTTTTCTGTCTCCACCTCTGTTTTCTACAGGAGTTTTCCCAGTAGTAGAAACCTCTTCAGGACTCCCTGAACTCGATGCTTCGAAATGAGCAGTACTTTCAAAAATAGATCGGCGCAAACGCGTTTCTTGACCCCCTTGATAAGCATAAAATACTCATACGTATGAGAGTGTGACTCACGATTACTGTTCACAGGTCGCTTACGAGCTGTTGGCTTGCCTTCAACGTATTTCAAAATGAAATTGTCCTGTGCGATCTTTCCTTCATTTGAGTAAAACTTGTGATGAAACTGGTCGATGTCACGAGATCTCACTTCCTTACAGGCGAAAGCTTTGTTCATTTTCTTGTGGTCACAGCAGACAGTACGAGGGGGAGGTCCAGCGCTGGCATACCTAAAAAAACAGCAATAATTCCGAGCGATTAATGTAAAGGGTAAACTTTCCATGAACAGTTTGTAGAGTTTGAAGACTACTATTCGGACTATTAAACTCAGTAAGATATCCATAAGCAATGGTAACACCGAACGAAAAAGTAGGTAAGTACCTACTCTTCAAACACAGAAACGTACCTTTGAAGTTTCTCCCTTGCTACCTTCCAGTTTTCGGGATTTTTCTTCATTCTGCGAGGAAAATCTGTTTCTTTAGGATACACTTCCATGGTAGGTACCTAATACGTAATTAATCAGAAACACAAACAATCAAAACGTGTTCACAACAAAAAATCGTAAGCAAGACTGTGTTGCACAGAAACTGCAATGTGTAACCTCCCGAGTTTCGCCGAAAGCAGGCGCGCCCTAGCGGCTCAACTGAGAAGCATGGATTGAGCCAGTTTTGACGTGAAACCACCACTTCAGAGGGTTTTTGTACTGGATCTAACCGGATTTGGCCCGTAAGACTTCACAGGGTGATAGATTGCATCGTGAACTTGCGAAAAATGGAACAAAGTGTATTTCGGAAAAATGTGGATTTAGCCGGTTTTGAAACTACTCGCCTAGGATTTGGTTTTTTTCCTCTCCATACTTATGGAGAGGAAAAAAACCAAATCCTCACATTTTTCATTTCAACAGAATAGAACAGAAAAGATTATGAAGTCATCAACCAATATCTGATTAGGGATAACTTCATTGACACGACCACCATCCACAGAACTGATGCCTAATGCTGTACAAGCACATCTAACGCTATGGAACTGAGTTGTGGAAGCGCTCTCTCCAGCATCAGCAGCGCTAATGACAGTGACGATTTAGATTCATCAATCACTGTAATGCACTTCTGAAGACATCTAATTATCACCTATGTTTCGGTACCTAAACTTTTGTAAAATTGATGAAATGTTACTTTTGTTTTGAATTTAAAATTTCAGTATTTTTCATAAACTTCTTCTGATATTATTTATTGTGCAATTTTCTATCCTTGAAATATGAAGTAGGTAGTATGAAATCCATGATCAGAGCAACCTTCCCTAACAGAACTCTTCACAAATTGATTTTTGATCACTTGACCCATAAACTCACAGCACTGTGGGACGGGGAGATCAGCAAGATGGTGGAACATGAATCCTATTTGCAAGATTTCTTTCCACAAATTTCGTATTTACTTACTTCGGTATTTATAACTTACGACTTTTGATTCAAACCTAACTCGACACGAGGTTTTACACTTTTACTATCAATTTGTTACAAAATTTTATAAATATTTTCAGAAAAATTTGCATATTAACAAGATTGGATTAAAACATCTTCTGTTCTAGGAACCATCTGGGCAACCCAAAATAGAAATGAATCCATCTAAGTTGTCAGGATTACGTAAAAAAGAGGTGGCCTAGACGGGTTATCGGATCCACTAATGGATTTTATAATGCTGCTTTAGTAAGAAATGAGGTGGAATTACGATGTAGGGAAAGACAATTTTATTAATTCTGATGGAGACATTGAGGTCACCTGGCAGGCTAGCAGAGGATCGCTAAACTTGTGTACCGTCCCTCAAAAGGACCTCTGATCACCGTCGATGTAAAATACATAATCTTTCAGCTATCCCTCAAAAACACCTTTTCGTCTTGATCGTCAAGTACCGTCAACTGGTACAACTTTCGCCACCTCGTTCAACAATGTGCCACAAACGTTTTTCACAGTCAGCGCTATTAATTCAGGAAAAATCACAGGGGCAGGGCAATACTATAGGCACAGGTTAACCAACTCAACAAGCCAATCAGTGGACATCAGCGACAGTGATAAAATTGTATCTGTTCCCGGTTTTTTTCGTAAGTTGAATTTGTCCAAAAAGTCTCCTTTGGGTACCCCTCTAGCGTTTGGTTCACGTTTCTGGTAAGTTTATATTTTCAAACCTATAATATGAGCAACGAATTGCCATATTTGCCTTTTTCATGAGTGTGTTATTTCCTTTGATATTTACAGGAAAGTAAAAAATGGGACAAACAGGGTACAACTTTGTGCCACCAACTTTTTCCCGTTTATGCATTGATATTTAAAGTGTTCTGTTCTATTTCTTGATCACGTGGACGATCCAAATGTCACAGTTCACGAATCAAACCAAATTACGGAACCCAAACCCTAACCACGGGGAGATCCTAACCATTTCCCCCATATATCTCCGCATCAGATAGGCCAACAGGGACTATTTTTTGTAATTCTTCATATTTTTAGTCAAGAAATAGAGCAATGAGCTTACATTTTAGATTTTTAAATGTTATCATATATTTTTGTTGGTATCATACATTTGAAAAATTTAAATACTCCAAATATCTTCACTACGATTTGTTAAAACTAACCTCCTGATGGTTACCTAAAAATCTAAAAATTTTCGGTTCATCCGTTCATCCATGGTTTGGAATTACTTTTGAATTGAGCCATATAAATCAGGGTTATATTTTGTTATAAAAAATATATTTTCTGTGTTATGCTTACTGAATTTTATTAAAAAATGAAGAAGATAAGGTTTCGAGTTTTTTTGTGATCACACACTCCCTAAAAAGTTGAAAAATATTGAACTTTTTTTTAGAAACAAGCTTGTTTTTGGTTCCTTTTCAAGTTAACATGATGAGTAACAAAGAAACCAGGGCAAGAAGTGTCCACTGCTCGATATTCGTATATTTTCAAGCTAAAAAAATTGTGGTACATTGTTGTACCCTTATGGGGTACAAGAATGTGCCACGAAAAAACATTTCTCTCTATTCTTGCATAAGAGATAGAATTTTTTTCATGGTGGCATTTGATACTTGGAAAGTAGAGGTACGTTGGGTAAATTTTTCAATAATGTACGATGAAAAGTAAAGTATTTACACGTAAAAACCTCAAAATTGGCACAAAGTTGTGCCAGTTGACAGGTTTCCAACAGTAGGCTGCATTTCTGATTAAGTTAGTAGGGATTCGACAAATAACTGCAATGATTGTCTTTTCACAAATTATATAAAAAATCCACGTTTCAGGCCTCCGCTGTCTTCATCCTCACCGTTGAACTCCTGGTGTCCTCTACTTACTTCACAATCTTCAAATGAAGAAAAATCAATTTCGAAATCGTTGAAATCGTTCTAAGCTCAACAAAGAGACAAACAATCCCGTATTATGAAACATGTCACAGAAAAAAACCTTTTGGAAGTAAACACAAAAAAGATGGGTCAGTCTTGCACGAAGATTTCACGAGCGACTTTTCAAAGAATATTTTGGAAAGTTGTCCAACGTTTTTCTTAGCAACTTCAAAGAACTTCGTAACAAAATCGAATGCCTGAACCCATTTTCCCATAATTGGGATACTATTTGTCGTAAGCACACACAACAAGACAATTGAGTACTCAAGGAAGTCCTGAAAGTTGGTTTTGAACAAAATATGTTACTATCGAGCTTTTGACCTAATTAAAGATCAATTAGAGTTATACTTCTATGAAGCTGCGCCCTCTCATAGAGTTGACTTGTACATTTCTGTATTGATTTTAATTTTATACGCATTCCAATCTATTTATAAGAATTATTCATGTATATACCGTCATCTAGGAGTGTTTTTGTAGTGATTGCTAATTAATGGAAATGGTTGATTTGTTATGCTCATATGAGCCTAGGTAATGATTACATTATTCAACGGCAAAAATTGTCATCAATCATGCCTTTATTTATATGTTTCTTAGCAAACAATGATCGATGGGTTTGGTGCACAAATGGGGGAAAAACGCGGAAATCACTTACTTCTCACGAGATAATAATCATAATATATTATTCTCTCACCAGTAGAATTTTTTTGTTAAAATTTATCTTTAAAGTCTGCTCGCTTTGCTCGCTCTTCCAAGTGGGTGTACCTATCACTAAATTTGCTCTTCAAAGTGGCATAGACTTTGTTATTGATGAAGGAATGGAATCTATTTTTCAATCTTTATTTGTGGGTACATGTTTCGGCGAAACATCGTCGCCTTCATCAGCCTTTAAAAACTGGTCAGGAGATCATCCCAAGGGGTTTAGGTCTCGTGAAACATTAGATTTCGTACATAAATTCACATTTTTCCAATAGGAATTCGCTTCTCTCCACAACAAATACAATTACAGAACCCATCAAGGTTGGTGATCAAATAATGGTGTGCTCCATGACTGGCACTAATGAAATAAATGTAACAACCAATGGAATGATCCCCGGATTAGATTTTAAAGCCTGGTGAAGGCGACGATGGTTTGCCGAAACATCTACCCACAAATAAAGATGGAAAAATAGGGGACCATCTACACCCCAATCCGTATAATCCTTGAAAATGACGTCAAAATCGGATGAGAAATGTAGAAGTTCTGGTTGTTTCAGGAATTCATGTTTGCGCATGCGCAGTGGATACTATCAGTCTGGGAGAAATTATTTTCACAGGGGACCATTTATACGCCGCTTAGAACAATCCTACAGAATTTCATCAAATTCGAATGAAAAGTGCAGGTGTTATAGCTGTTACAAGGATTTAACGTTTGTGCATGCGCAGTGGCTACTATCAGTCGGGGGGTATTGATTTTCATAGGAGGCCATCATTCTCAATCTGATTATGTGTTAGAAATGGGCGAAAACTGTGAGGTCGCACAGGTGTAACTTGGCCCAGACCAGGTAATGTAGACGTTGGTACCTGTGTCACTTTGCCAAGTCCCAGTTGAGATTTTCAGAAAATGAAGAGCTTTTTTTTGTGACAGTATTTATGTAATCTACCAGAAATAATGTGTAAACAAATCTTCTCCTCATTTTTCAGACCATTCGAGGATAATTACTAATTGAAGAAGCACTTTTGCATACGTAGATGTTGTTAATTTTTTATTTTTTATTACCCAACTACACACTACCAATTGAAATATTCACCCAGAATCTGTAATTAGAGATGGTATTGCATACCTGACGGGTCCGGTAGATCCATACGTGGTCTTGATTGCAGATTCCCCCGGAGCTTTACAGGTTATGATCAATCGGCTGAAGGAGTATGAGGATGTTTGGAATCTGGAGGTTAACCTGGCAAAGTCGAAAATTGTGGTGTTCAGAGCAAATGGGGGTAAACTGGCGAAAAATGAGAAATGGACGCTTGGTGATCAACCTGTCGAAGTGGTTGGAGCATACAGGTACTTAGGCATTTCTGTTTCATTCAACTTGCGGCTGAATGGCCATTTTGAGGAAAAGGCCAGGGTGGCACGTGCGGGAATCAACTCGGTTTGGGGAGCTTTGTTCTCTGCACCTGATATTCCCTCCGAGGTCAAGATGAAAGTTTTCACCTCCGTAGTGATGGCAACGGTCGGTTATGGCGCTCAGTACTGGGGTTGTATGCGGTTTGAGGTGGTGGAGAAAGTAAAAAGATTGTTCCTAAAAAAACTCCTGCGACTACCCATGAACTCCCCGAACTATATCGTGTACAACGAAACCAAACAAGAGCCAGTCTTTCTACACACCCTGGAGATCAATGGAAAATATTTATTAAAAGTGCTACGACAGCCAGACAACCGATTCACCCGAGTAACAGCTCTCGAAGTGATAAGGAGGAATATTGATTGGGCGAGGGTATGGAGTGAGATGCTCTCTGAGGTATCAACGATGGCCACTACTGCAGCCTTCGATCCGAAGCACTTGAAGGGTTTAATGAAGGAAGTGCTATGTAGGCAGCGGGCAACCTTCTTGCAGTCCCTCAGAGACAAGGCAAATAACGCCCAATACCACCTGATCTACCGACTCCTCGATTGGAATGTTGACTACGTGGAAAAGAGGAACCCTTATGATGCCATGATAATAGCAAAGTGCCGAGGGGAATTGCTCAACGTCAATTGGCAGCCACGGCTAAGGAACCGCAGTACCTTCCTTTGCTCGCTATGTAACCTGGCGGTTAATGAGACCGTGGAGCATTTCGTGGCTGAATGTTCAATTTTAGCTTATGCTCGGCTGGAATGTTTTGGGCACCTATCATTGACCAGGGGAGAATTCCTTGACCGGTTAAATGGACCTGATTGGTCTCCACTCTGCAAATTCGTAAGAAATGCATGGAGATGCAGGCAATTCCTGGTAGCTGAATTTAATTGTATTTAAAACAATAAACCAAAAAATGGGTAAAAGACAATAATAAAATTAATAAATAATGATGTAAATAATAATAACAATGTTAATAATGATGAAATCGTAAATAAGAGCAGGAATAAATGAATAAATATAATATAATAATTTGTTAGTATAACTAAAACAATATACCTCCGTGTTCCTTCCTCCAACGTTAAAAAAAAGTAATAATAATAATATTGAGTGATATGTGTTATTTTCCATAAATCAATAATTTGTGTTAGGAATACCAACGGATCCTCTGCTGACGGGTCTTGATGACCCAAAGCATATCATGTATGAGTAATATTGTCCCAATTGTAAAAATAAACATGTCTTTCATTCATTCATTCATTCCTGACGGTTTTGAGAGGTCATGAGAAGTGCAGGCTTTGTCACACAAAAAAATTTTCATACATATATACCAACACCCACTGAACCCAGAACACGACAAAGTATCATATATGTAACCATGCTGTAAAATACAAATCAATAATAATAAAACTGTAAAAATCTCATTTACTCGTAATTTGAACCCTAATTAATGGAAAAAATAGAAAACATATTTTTACAGCTATTAGTCTCTTTGCCAAGAATAGGGCAGGAGAATGTTAGAAGGGGGTGCCGATCATTGAAGGATGTGTGAAACCGCCGAGTTCTCCATGACGGAACAGAAATCCTTTAGTCGTTGGAGAGGTCCGGTAAATTACAGTAATCTCATTTAGACGGGTTTTCCTCCTTGAGGTCTGCAGTATGCCTGGGAGGGCTGGCTGACATTGTAGGGCTCAAGGTCGTGTGACTGTCAAGGTGCCTTTGTGCTTTGCTTTCTAATCCGATTGAGTTTATAATTTAGGTTGGTTTGCAACGGTGTTTCAAGTCACCGATAAACACAAGAATCATGTAAGTATCAATTGCACATGCAGGGCTCGGAGCCTAGGAAAGACAGCATTTCAGCCGACGTTTTCCCTTCATGTTTCTTTAGGTAGGACGTCCCAATTGTGCGTTGATGAGTTTGTTTTCCCCCGATTTTTAGCAACTTTATTTAACTACTCATAAAAATTTTTGTGCTCATTCAGGATGTATTGCTGGTGCGTCAATATAAATTACAAATAAGTAACGAAACACAAACTTCTTTATTTTCAAAAATATATAACACTTTGACGTAGCACGTGCTTGAGGGTTGCTGGGGGTTTGTTGGTGACGTGACATTTCATTCTTACATAGATAATATATCTTTCAAATGGGTGAGGTACATAGCTTCCTCGTATCCATAATCCGATTGTATGATCCAATGCAAAGCAGATAATCCCAAACTTCAAACCCCAAGTATCTAATCCAACGCTCCAAATTTCATGAGACGATGACATTCATGGGGAACCATCCGGAGTCTCAACCACACAACCCTTGAAAATCCTATCAAAATCGGATGGATAAGTAAAGGTGATGACTATCTATAGGTTATTACGATTAAGGATTTCACGTTGGCGCATGCAAAGTGACTTTTGGTAAGTATATGCATTTGGTATGTGGGCCACAATTGGGGTCTAGTTGTGCCGTGAAGCTATTGTTTAGTGTCAGTAATTTCTAAGGGGTGAAAAATAAAGGCTGAAATTTCCAAAACCCCTAACTAGCTTGAAACCAGTTGTTATGAAGTTATTGTTTTCTCACCAATATTTAGAGTAGAATGAGACCACACAGAGCGTAATTAGACAAACCGTTCGCTTCCAATAAGGAAAATTTGATTCTTGGTTGCTGAGGAAGCACCACCGAGTACAACTCGAAACTATTCAAAGAAACAAACAACGATTGCATTTGATCAGCTGAACTTTGAATGGATATTGGACTTATTCACGTCAGTGAACAGTCTTTTGGGGTTCACACTCGTGTTAATGATTTATTGTAGGTAAGTTCAACCTTAAGTCCTTATAAGAATCGAACGGTTTGTAGCGGTCGGTTAGTGGTTTCATTCGATTTTAAAAAATGGCGAAAAAACGATAACTTCATAACGAGAGGTTTTAAGCTAGGTTGGGGTTTTGAAAATTTCAGCCCTTATTTTTCACCCCTTGGAAGTTACTGACACTAAACAAGACCCCAATTGCAGCCCATATACCAAATTTAATCAAAAACGGTCCATGAGAACTAAGAAAAGTGCCACGTGCGGCAGGACGGATTTTTATAATTATTATTCGATTTTTGGTTCTACGTACCTTGAAACGAAAACCATCAAATTTGGAGGTGGTTAAATTTTGTTTCCGAGAATACTAAGGTAGCGGGAGATTATTTTTTACATTTCCTGGTTGAAAAAGAAATTTTTTCAAAATCAAAATTTCTACTAGCGTTTTCTCGAACAATTTTGGTGTTGTATGTCATGAAATCCTTGTAACGGGCATGACTATACGTAGTAATTGTCCGATTTTGATGAAATTTTCAGGGATTGTGCGGGTTGGCGTGTAGATGATCCCCGATGAAAAGCATCACCCCCGGACTGATAGTAGCTGCTGCGCATGAGCAATCGTGTATTTCCTTGTAACAGCTATAACTTCCACATTTTCCATCAGATTTCGATGAAATTTTCAGGGATCACACGGATTGTGGTACTGATGGTCCCCTATGGGGGTAGTGCAAGGTACTTAGAGATTGGTATTTGAGGTTAACCACTATGCATCGGATCATCCATATAATCGGGTTATGGATACGAGGAAGATATGTGCCACACCCCATTGCCAGATTCCGAAGGTTCATTATCGGAAATGGTAAACTGTTGTCTGCTTTATCTGAAAAGAAGATGAATTTAGGTGGGCCACGATCGAACTTGAACTATTTAAAATTTGTTGGAATTCGTGATTCGCCTCAATAATTCGAAACAAAATTCCGTTAGTGTATTGTTGTTTGGATGATTTTGGACTCGTTAATTCATTGTAACCCAGACTGGGTCGGATCGCTTTTATTAATAATAATTTCTCAATATTAGAAAATGGCTTCAGTCGACACAGCCGTCAGTATTGGTCGTTACATTATTTAATTGGCATAGTAAGTTGAAGTATAAAATAGTTCTTTTATTAAGATTAATTTATAATAACAATAATTAATTCATTATTATTACAGAGAATATGAGGCATTGATTCCGGATTGACAGACAAAGAGATTAGTGGTGTGGATTCCACTTCCTTCATTCCGTCGACTGGACACGTGATGAACACGCGGAAGAACCAGTCGGAGGCGGACACACCCTGGTGGGCTTCGAGGAGGCGCGGCTGAGAGCTCCGCCTCCGCGGCAGATCCGGTCCGAGGGCTCGGCTGCCCTGAAGGAAGTCGGATCCGTCCCGGCGAGCGTAGAAGACGTCCGGCAGCTCAGTCTGGACCCCCCCCCCCCCAACCATCCATCAGATCACCACCGCCTTAACCCTGATCTGACTCAAGGACTCCCTTCCCTCAAGCACGCCATCCTACGTCCCTCGACCACCGTCATTCCAACAAGTCTCCGACACAGGAATTTCTCACAGGTGAACCTACAGGCGGACGATTCTTTCCCCAACTCAAAATTCGAATAAGAAAAGTTTTATGACATTTTGATCATGAAAAACTTAAGTTCAATCAAATGTATAAAGCTAATTTACGAATTCTATGTTAAGACTAATTTCCATTGGTACTATTTACAGCTTTATGTTGAAATATCGAAATGACCATTTTTTATTCCCTGAAGGAGAATTCCCTAATTTGAGAGCTCTCGTGAAGCCAGATAGCACAGCTTTAGTAGGTGGAACAACTCTGCCAAGTATAGGAGAGCGAAATTTTGCAAGCAACAACTCAGCTACACTAGACGGGAGACAAATACTTCCCAGATATGGGAAAAAGGCTTCAGGGAGCAAGTACGAACCCTGAAGAGAACAACAGCTTCAGCAGTGTACTAGGATCAAGTACGAAATCTGAAGAGAATAACAGCTCCAGCAGTGTACTAGGAGTAAATACGAACTCTAAAGAGAACAACAGGTTCAGCAGTGTACTAGGAGCAAGTACTAACTCTGACGAGAACAACAGCTTCAGCAGTGTACTAGGAGCAAGTACGAACTCTGACGAGAACAACAGCTTCAGCAGTGTACTAGGAGCAAGTACTAACTCTGATGAGAACAACAGCTTCAGCAGTGTACTAGGAGCAAGTACGAACTCTGATGAGAACAACAGCTTCAGCAGTGTACTAGGAGCAAGTACGAACTATGACGAGAACAACAGCTTCAGCAGTGTACTAGGAGCAAGTACTAACTCTGACGAGAACAACAGCTTCAGCAGTGTACTAGGAGCAAGTACGAACTCTGACGAGAACAACAGCTTCAGCAGTGTACTAGGAGCAAGTACGAACTCTGAAGAGAACAACAGCTTCAGCAGTGTACTAGGAGCAAGTACGAACTCCGACGAGAGTTCCAGCAGTGTACTAGGAAAAAATACGAACTCTAAAGAGAACAACAGCTTCAGCAGTGTACTAGGAGCAAGTACGAACTCTGAAGAGAACAACAGCTTCAGCAGTGTACTAGGAGCAAGTACGAACTCTGAAGAGAACAACAGCTTCAGCAGTGTACTAGGAGCAAGTACGAACTCTGACGAGAACAACAGCTTCAGCAGTGTACTAGGAGCAAGTACGAACTCTGACGAGAACAACAGCTTCAGCAGTGTACTAGGAGCAAGTACGAACTCTGACGAGAGTTCCAGCAGTGTACTAGGAGTAAATACGAACTCTAAAGAGAACAACAGCTTTAGCAGTGTACTAGGAGCAAGTACGAACTCTGAAGAGAACAACAGCTTCAGCAGTGTACTAGGAGCAAGTACGAACTCTGAAGAGAACAACAGCTTCAGCAGTGTACTAGGAGCAAGTACGAACTCTGAAGAGAACAACAGCTTCAGCAGTGTACTAGGAGCAGGTGCGAACTCTGAAGAAAACAGCTTCAGCAGTGTACTAGGAGCAAGTAGGAACCCTGAAGAGAATAACAACTTCAGCAGTGTACTAGGAGCAAGTAGAAACTCTTAAGAGAACAACAGCTTCAGCAGTGTACTAGGAGCAAGTACGAACTCTGAAGAGAACAACAGCTTCAGCAGTGTACTAGGAGCAAGTACGAACTCTGACGAGAACAACAGCTTCAGCAGTGTACTAGGTGCAAATACGAATTCTGAAAAGAATAACAACTTCAGCAGTGTACTAGGAACGCTGAAGAGAACAACAGCTTCAGAAGTGTACTAGGAGCAAGTATGAACGCTGAAGAGAACAACAGCTCACTCACAGACAGACAGACACGGAACCAAAATTGTTCAGGAAGACCTGAAACGTAAAACGCTAAAGGAAATTTCGATTTCGGTTATCATTTCTTTTTCAACCATGAAAAGTGGAAACAAAGCTTCCGCCACCTTGGTAGACTCGGAAGCAAAAATTGATGATGGAGGTTTTGGAAAAAATATTTTAGTACAAACGTTGTTAGAATTCAGTCGTTGAATCTGTACCTGAAGTTTGCACCACTAATTCCGGTACACCCTCTGTCCACATACCACGGTGGTTTCACGTTTTCTGGCATGGAGAATATAACCTAAGTGTAATGATTATTATTGGAGGAGGTCTGTACGTAATACGATGGAACTACGTGTCACACCTGCTTGGCTTTTTTCTCCAATTCAGTTACTGTTTTGACAGGGATTGAATTGTGGTTGGTTATATTTATATTGCCCAACATATTCATCAATAAATATGTTGCTGGCAGAACTGGCGAATTAGAAAATTCCGATCGATCTGGTTTCCTGGTTTCGGCCTGGCTCAACAATCGAGGAAACAAAGATGGACCTAATCAGCCAACACGGCAATTGATCACGAGAAAAAGAATCCCAATGCGGACGTGATCCGCAGGGAAGTGCAGATAAAAATGTCAATTGATATCGTTGGCTCATTAAAGCACTCGTCTAATTATCGTGATGGGTTAGGTTTATTGGCTCAGATCCTTCAGGTTCAGCGACGGGTTTGAAGGAGAGCCAGAAGGCCGGCACGTGACTCGAGGCAGTAATGAGCTCGGATGGGGCACCTGCGAGTGGTGCAGATCGTAGATGATTGGCAGACATTTCTATGACTCTTCCAACTCGACTTGGCGGGACTCCAGCCACGTGATATAAATTTCCCAGAAAATGCGAACAGCTTTTTGGAAAGCCTTTCAAAACCATCCCGTCCTGATGTGGATTCAACCACCAAGAGTCGGCCAGTATGTTGGACAAGAACTTTTTTCAATGCGAATTTTCGAAGAAATTGAAGCTATTGTAATGCGAGCAATGGATACACGAATTGTGGATTCTTTGTTCTGAAAAAAAAAGGGTTGCCAAGTGGGTGTGGCACATTGCTCCCACGTACCCATAACCCGATTGTATAGATGATTCGATGATGTGTAGCTTATCTCAAAACATTATTCTCTAAGTACCTTGCACTACCCTCATAGGGGACTCTACATGCCAACCCGCACAATCTCTGAATATTTCATCGAAATCGGATGAGATATAGATTATAGATTATTTGTGTATTTGGCAATCAAAAATACAAGATAGATACAAAGAATAGGATAGAAAACAACGTTTCACGAAAAAAGAAAACAAATTATCAGAGCAAATAAAATTATCAAGAAAGCGAAAATCAAGGCGAATTATCAAGTTCTTACGAACTTGTGCCCCCTGGCGGAGTCTTGGTAAATAATTGAAACATTTTTTTTTCTTTTCTTTTAGACAAAATTTCGAATTGAAGTTATACAAATGATCAAGTCCAAATATACCCGTAAAACCAATAAAATATGCTATGCAATATGTATACCCACTCTCTTTATAACAATAAATTTAAATCATACGCGCCACTCACACCAAACTCGAAAAAACTACCGACAAATACATCATTAATGCAAATACACCACAAAAACTAGACACATCAATCTTGTAGCGGTGGAAAAGGTCACAGCAGCAATATAAGAATTCTTCCGATAAAATTCAGTACGGCAACGTGGTAGTGATGAATCGGAAGCCAATGCAGTTCTGCCAGAGACAATGTTACAAGCATGTTCAGACCTAATGCCCGTTTTGTAGACAAAAATACAAGATTGAAGCGAAAACACATTTTTCACAGTAAATACATCGAATTATGCATAAAGTCTGGCAGCGGGGTACCTGTAGGGTTTGTTAAGTAATATTTTCAACAATACATTTTGAACAGTTTGCAGAGCCAGTAGGTGTGTTTTGTATGTCCCACCACAAACGGTTATGCCATATTTAATTAAGGAGAATGCTGAACCGTAATACACAATTCTTGACTGTTTTTTGTTAAGAAGTTAACAGATATGTAGAAGTTATGGCTGTGGCAAGAATTTCATGACAGACAGAGAGAAAGACACGAAACCAGAATAGTTCAGGAGGGTCTGAAACGTAAAACGCGAGTGGAAATTTCGATTTGGAGAGCATATTTTCTTTCGAATTTGGAGAATTTTTTTTCTTTCTTTTCTTGAAAAAAGTTCTCCAAAATCAAAATTTCCACTCGCGTTTTACGTTTCAGACCTTCCTGAAAAATTTGGGTTCTGTGTCTGTCTGTCGGTCAAGAAATCCTTGTAGCAGGCAAAAGTATACCTACGAAGTTATTCTCAGATTCGATGACATCTTCACGGGTTGGCGTGTAGATGGTCCCCTATGAAAATCATGGCCCCCAAATTGATAGTAGCCTCTGCGCATGCGCAAACGTGAAATCTTTGGGTTGCTGGGGTAGGGTAATAGAGGGTGTTTTTATCTCCTCGGAGCCCTTCTTATCCCTACCCAAGTCATGGTCATGCGTCCCCGTCGCGCAACCCGGGCCCCCTGGGATGAACAGAGGTGGTCCCATTAGGTTTCCCTGGTGGACCCCTCTTGAAGTTCCAGGGGTGGCTGAATGACCCTCTGGCGATTAGGGAGGGGACCTCTGTTAACGGGTCCCCTGACCCTATATATGCGCTTCCCCGTTATGGATAGAAACCTAACCGAGCCTCATAACCCCCGCCGGCCCATTGGCACGCGGGGTTCTAGGGGAGGCGCTCAGAGGCGCCCCAGGCAGGGGCGTCGGCCATCCTCTCCCTCCTCCTCTTCCTCATCATCCTTACCCTCTTCCTCTTCCACAGCCTCTTTGGACCACCAGTGTGCCCATTGTGAGCGGGCATTCACCTCCAGGTCTGGCCTTGGTGTCCATGTCAGACGGAAGCATCCTGTTGCTGCAAATGAAGAAATTGATATTGAACGAGTGCAGCCTAGGTATGCTTCCGAGGATTTGCGCAGGATGGCGGCAGATGAGGTGGTGGCTGTGCGCAATGGGGTACGTAATATAAATGTTTATTTAAGCGAACGTTTTCCCACGCGCACAGTCATTGCCATCAAGAACCTCCGCCTGAAGCCCCACTATAAGCAGCTTGTCCAGGAAGCTATCCTGGCAAATAGCGGTGGGGCTTCTCCCGCATCTCCTGTTGCTGGCATGGACCAGCAGTCTGCCATTCAGTATCCCTCCCCCGGGACCTCCGGTCTTCTTGCGGATCTGAAGACCGAAGTATTGAGGCTCGGGGGGCAGGTAGGTCGTATTGAAGGCTATGAAAGCACCTACCTGCAGGATCTGGCGAGGCGGGCTGTTGAAGGGCTGGACAACCTGGAGGACAAGGTTGCGGCCTATCTAGGGAGAATCTTCCCGCGGGTTGGGGATGCGACCGTTACGCAGCACCAGGGGGGACCTCCTCCCAGAGTGGTGTTGCGTGGAGGTCGCAGAGCAGCTAAGCAAGCAAGACGGCGGGAGTACCACCGGGTTCAGAGTTTGTGGAGGAAGCATCCGGCGCGTGTAGCTGCGGAGGTACTGGAGGAGCCTGGGGAAGATCAAGTTCAGCCCCCTCTTCAGGAGTTTGTGGATTTCTGGGAGCCACTTTTGAGTGCTCCCAGCCACAACCCTGGGGAGCGAGTGGTTCCCCCAGTCTCCACCAGGGATTCCTTACGCAGCATCTTGTGTTCGCCGGTGCTACTTGACGAGGCACACAAGTGCCGTGTCAAGAACTCCACATCCGCTGGACCAGGTGGTGTTTCTGCCCGTCGCTGGAATAAAGCACCAAATACGATTAAGCTGCTCATCCTCAACCTGCTCATGCTTGCGGGAAGACCCCCGAAAGCGTTGACCCGTACCCGAACCGTATTTATTCCCAAGAAAGGGGGAAGTGGGCCTGGAGGCTATCGACCGATTTCAGTGTCCTCGGTAGTCTTCCGCCACTTCCAAAAAGTACTGGCATCTCGCCTCCAGGTGGCTGGTGTCATTGGTGACGTCCAGAGAGCGTTTCGGCCAGCGGATGGCACAGCGGAGAACCTTACAGTTCTCCAAACTGTCATCTCGCTGGCCCGTATTAAACGCCGGCAACTCCACCTCGCCGCTCTGGACGTCGCTAAGGCCTTTGACACAGTCAGTCACCTTGCCCTGACCAATTGCCTTCATGGTGTCGGGGCCCCATCTCGATTAATTGAGTATGTGGCCTGTCTGTACCATGAAGGCGTGACGGTTCTCGAGGCAGGAGGTGAGGTGTCAGGGGATGTACGGATAGGGCGTGGGGTACGCCAGGGGGATCCCCTATCACCACTCCTCTTTAACCTGGTCGTGGATACGGCCTTGGGTAAGCTGCCCACAGAAGTAGGGTTTGATCTCGCCCCTGGGGTGCGAGTAGGAGCATTGGCCTTTGCCGATGATGTTATCCTACTCGCAGAAACCCGCGAGGGCTTGCAGATTGCCCTCAATGCATTTGCTAAGCAGCTAGCCAGGTGTGGACTTGTGGTCAACCCCGATAAATGTGGGTCGGTCTCCTTGGTCCCGTCGGGTCGCCAACATAAAGTGAAGGTTGTGGATGGGGGTTTTGTCATAGGACAAGCCCCCATTCCTTCTCGATCTGTGTTGGAGGTCTGGCGGTACCTTGGAGTCGACTTCATGGGGGTGGCCACCATTACTGCCAGCCGTGTGGACCTTGGTAGGGCGCTAGCCCGCATCACCAAGGCTCCATTGAAGCCACAGCAGAGGCTGCGCCTCCTCCGCACGTACTTACTGCCGAAGCTAACCTACGGGTTAGTCTTTGGTAGGCTTACGGCGGGGAGGCTGCAGGAATTAGATCGAGAAGTCCGCTCTGCTGTGCGCTCTTGGCTGAGGTTCCCACCTGGTGTCCCAAGTGCCTATATCCATGCACCGGTCAAATCCGGTGGGCTTGGCATTGTGGCTCTCTCTGCATGTATCCCTTCTCTGCGCCGCCAGCGCCTGCTAGCCCTTCAAGGGTCGAGCTGGGAGGTCGCCCGTGTTGCTGCTGGTCTTGATTTTGTCAGGCAGCAGTTAGCATGGTGCGACCGAGCAACACCATCTGCTCCAAAACCCAGTTCGTCTGCTGAGTTCGCTGCTGCCCTGCATGAGTCAGTAGATGGTAAAGAACTCCGACAGTGCTCCGAAAGCCTTATCTCATCCCAATGGGTGGATTGGGCTTCGGAGGGCATTGGGGCCCGCGACTACTGGAACTTCCACGCCGTCCGCGTGGCAACACTGCCAACAGCGGTACGGTGTTCAAGGGGTAGTCGTGGGATGACAGATACCCTTTGCCGTGCCTGTCGGAGTGGAAATGAACACCTGTATCATGTAGTGCAGCAGTGTCCACGAACTCATGGGGGCCGCATCCTACGTCATGATGCGGTCGCCAAGCAGATAGCAGGTGCCTTGTCATCTAGCGGCTGGGATGTTAAAGGGAGAGATTATACCACATGCCAAGTGACCGGGGTAAGAAGCCTGACATTGTTGCTGTCAAGCCCGACAGGTCTTGCATTATCCTGGATGTCCAGGTTGTTAATGGCAGCACGGACATGGAGCAGACCTGGCGGGCTAAGATAAGAAAGTATGATAGAGATGATTTGCGGCAAGCAGTGTCAGAGCTAAAAGGAGTGGAACCCAACAACATCAGGGTGATGGCTGCGACCTTGTCGTGGCGCGGAGTGTGGTGCGGGAAAAGTGCCACGGAGTTACGCGAGTTGGGCATCTCAGTAGGTGTACTCCGTGGTGTCACCCGCCGCGTACTGCTCGGCTCATATTTAAACTGGTGGTCATTTTATAGAGGCACTTCCCTTCATCCCTCTCTCCCTCCCCCACCTTCCTCATCTTCCCTCATCCCAAGGGCCGGCGTCGGGTGAGTCCTGGGCGTCCTCCCCATTATATTTGATTTATTTATTTATTTTGTTTTATGGCGTGCCCCCTCCGTCACAAAAGACATTTTGTCTTTGAGAGGGGATTAAAAAAAAAAAAAAAAAAAAAAAAACAGCCATAACGTCCACATTTTCCATCCGATTTTGATGAAGTTTTCAGAGATTGTACGGATTGGGATATTGATGGTCCCCTATAAAAATACAGTAAAATTTAAAAAATCATTGTTTAAAATTATTAGGAGCTTTTTGGTTTATTATTTTCAATAATTAACCTTTTTAATCGACCTAGAAAAAAATGCCCTCCCTAAAAATTTGATGGTTTACATTTCAAGGCTTCGTAGAATCCGAAAATCGATTAAAAATGTTGCCCGCCGAACGCAGCAATTTCCTTAGTTACCATGAACCGATTTTTATGAAATTTGGTATTTTGGCTCCGTTTGGGGTTTAGCTGTGCCCCGAAGCTTTTGGTTTATATCACTAACTTCTAAAGGGTGAACAATCGGGGTAGAATTGTTCAAAACGTGCCACCTCGAAAACTCTAGCTATGAACGAACCTATTGTACTTTCATCAATTTATAACAGTATCGAATTTTAGAATCGAATGAGAGCACCCAGAGCTCTGTAGGACCAACCGATCGCTCCCCATGAGAAATTGAGGGTTGGACTCAAATAAATCAGAAACACGAGTGGAAATCGCAAAAGAGGCCTAATCTCCGTTCAAATTTTAGCTGAGCAAAATGCGATCGTTGTTCGGTTTTTCGAGTTGTATTCAGTTTTGCGTCCTTAGCAACCAGTATTCAAATTTTCCAATGAAGGCTCCCTATTTCTTCGCATCGATGAGTGTGAAGGGTTAATTTCTTCAAACTAAACTTGATTGTGAAGGTAAAACATGGTTGGTAGTTTGTGACAATGGCAAAGCTAAAAATACGCTAATACGGAAAAATTAAAAACTAATAATAATTTGTAGCGTTTTTAAAAACGATGTCGATTTTTCCAAAATTGGGACAGGCAGAGTTAAATTTACTCTCCCAATTTATTTTCCGAGGTCCTAACTTTAATTAGTTTCAAGTAAGCAAGTGTTTGATTTCATTGACAATATTCGTCGATTATTCGAGCAGTTGTCGGATGTGATTTCTATTGAGCTGGCTGTTCTGGAGACGTGTGGAGCGCGGCGAATTAATCGTATTCAAATTAATTCAAATTATTGTGGCGGTCACATTCGTTCTCCTCCATTTGATGAAGTGGGCATGTTCCTCGTAAGGTCTCATGGAGGAATCCTGCTCTACTGAATGAGCCGTCCATAGCAAATGTTTCATTTTTCAATGCCAAACGGCTGAAAATTATGATTACAGTAAAACCAGTAATTTCTGGTAGGTAGGTATTGCCAAGTTATCAGTGACGCAGGCACACGCCTCCCCGGCTGCGCACTGCTGTGCTCTAAACCAGCCTGTTCCCTGTATAAACGTGACAAATCTAGCGAACAGAGAATTTAATTTATATTCGGACTTCAGACAGGGGCTGTATTTTGCCAGGAGATCACTGGATCCACCCTGAAACCGGCCTCTATCATTTTGGATTTCGAACTGTGATGTGAAACATAAAATTTGGGTAAGAGTTCGAACCAAAGAAACAACGCTGCAAATTATTACACAAAGGATTATTATTTTTCTATATAGATCACTCGTCTGCAAAGAACACGGCTTTGCTATTGTCACCATCTACCAACTATTGGTACTACCTACCTACTAACACATACCTACTACACAATCAAGTTTATTTGGAAGAAATAAACGCTTCACACTCAGTTTGAAGAAACAGGGATTTGAGGCTGCCCTAATTATTAGGCAATTTGATTACTGGTTGCTAAGGACGCAAAACTGAGTACAACTCGAAAAAACTAACAGCGATCACATTTTGGTCAGCCCTTAAGTTCTTATAGGGACCGAACGGTTGCTCCTACAGAGCTCTGGGTGGTCTAATTCGATTCTAATAATTCAATACTATTTGAAATTGAAGAAAAACACAAGTGGGTGTGGCACATAGCTTCCTCGTATCCATTACCCATTATACAGGGTGTCTTCACTTAAAATGGGCATAACTTCAAGGTTCGATTCTACAAGGTATTTTCAACAAAAAAAAATCTCATAGCAATTTTCTTTTAACCCACTCGAAATTCCTTTTTCTTCATTTCAAAGTTTTTTTCGCGTTTTCTACCTTACTTCATTGAAACTGTCATAACTCCTGTTATTTACCAAGTAAATTCAAATTCGAGGATATCGTTGGAAAGAGCGTAAAATTTCGAAGCTACCTAGTGTACAACCAAAATCTTTCAGCAATAAACCATTTCTAAAAAATCAAGGCAAATAGCAAACTTCAAATTGTTCTCGAAACATGACTCTTTTTACATCGAGTTTTCACTATGAATCCCGGGCTATTTCGATGGGCGCTCTTCGGGAAAAACATGCTCAGATTATCAGCTTTCCAACGGTATATCGATTTTTCTTTTTAAAATCCATAATGGAGGAGTAAATCAAGTTCGAATGCAAGAAAACGTGTGTTTTACAAGAAAATCCAGTGTTTTAGGCGGTGTTCGATCTCAAGATGACTTGACGAGTTTGGTATCATTTCCTACGTAATTATTTACACTGAATCCAATGGCGATACTTACGAATAATTCTGACTGCTATAAAAAGGATTTTTGGAGGGAAACCTTCATATTTTGACAATAACAAACGCATTATTCATAAATATGGAAGTGAGCATAAAGTAACGTATTTCTACTCAATAAAAACATCAAACTTCAAGCTGATTGATGTTTATATTGAGTAAAAATGTGTTACTTTATGCTCACTACCATATCTAGAAATGATGCATATTTTATGTACGAAAATCGAAGATTTTCTTTGACAAATCCACTTTTGGTTTATTATTTTCAATAATGAACCTTTGGAATCGACCAAGAAAAAAAAAATTTTAACACCCCCTCAAAATTTGATGGTTTACGTTTCAAAGTACGTAGAATCCAAAAATCGAATAAAAATTTGGCCGTCCGTCCGCCGTCCGCCGTACGCGGCACTTTTGCCACTTAGCATTGACCGATTTTGATGAAATTTGGTATGTAGGCTCCATTTGGGGTCTAGTTGTGCCCCGAAGCTTTTGGTTGATGTAGGTCACTTCTAAGGGTTCCAAAATTAATTTTGAAATTTTGAAAACGCCCTAACTCAAAAAATTTTGATATAAAGGTATTGTTTTTCCTTCAATTTAAGATTCTATAGAATTTTTAGAATTTTTTGAGACTACGCGGAGCTCTGTAGGACGAACCGTTCGCTCCCTACGAAAATTTAAGGGTTTATATTGAAACCCTGAAAATATATATATAAATCAAAACACGAGTGTGAATCGCAAAAGAGGCCTAATCTCCGTTCAAATTAGAGCTGACCGAAATGCGATCGATGGTTGGTGATTTTGATTTTTTGATTTTTGTTTGATTTTTTTTTTTTTTTTTTTTTTCCTTCTCTTCATATTGGATGGTTGGTGATTTTGTAGACGAGTGATCTATATAGAAAAATAATAAACCATTGTGTAATAATTTGCAGCGTTTTACCTATCAGAATCATTTGGAATCATCACCATTGGATTCAGCGTGAAAAATTACACAGGAAATGATACCAAACTGGTCAAGCCATCTTGAGATCGAGGGGGGCCGTAAACCGCTCAAAACACTGGATTTTCTTGTGAAACACACGTTTTTTGGCATTCAAACTTGACTTACTCTTCCAATTTGAGATTTAAAAAGAAAAATTGATAGACCGTTGGAAAGCTGACAATTTGAACATGTTTTTTTCCGAAGAGCACCCATCGAAATAGCCAGAGATTTTAAGTGAAAACTTCGATTTGAAAAGAGTCATATTCCGAAAAAGATTTGATGTTTGCTATTTGCCTTGATTTTTTAGAAATGGTTTATTGCTAAAGGATTGTAATTGGATAGCTTGGAAATTTGACGCTCTTTCCAACGATATCCTTAAATTTGAATTTACTTGGTAAATAACAGGAGTCATGGCAGTTTTAATTCCGTAAGGTCGAAAACGCGAAAGAAAACTTTGAAGTTAAAAAAAAGGCATTTTGAGTGGGTTAAGAAAAAATTGCTATGAGACATTTTTTGTTGCAAATACCTTGTAGAATTGAACTCTGAAGTTATGCCCATCTTAGGTATAGACACCCTGTATAGATGATCCGATGCATAGTAGTTAATCTCAAAACACCGATCTCTACCATCTACAACCTAATCCGCATAATCCCTGAAAATTTCATCGAAATCAGATGGAAAATGTTGAAGTTATGGCAGTCACAAGGAATTCACGTTTACGCATGCGCAGTCGCTTCTATCAGTCCGGGGATGATGATTTTCATAGGGGACCGTCTACACACCAACCCGCACAACCCCTGAAAATGTCATAGAAATCGGACAATAACTTCGTATAGGTATGCGCGTTACAAGGAATTCATGACAGACGGACAGACAGACAGACAGACACACAGACACGGAACCAAAATTGTTCAGAAAGGTCTAAAACGCAAAATGCGAGTGAAAATTCTGATTTTGGAGAACTTTTTCTTTCGTCCTTGAAAAGTGAAAAACAAAGCAAAACAATGCCTTTATATCGAAATTTTTTGAGCTAGGGCGTTTTCAATATTTCAGGCCTTATTTTTCAACCCTTAGAAGTGACTGACATCAACCAAAAGCTTCGGGGCACAACTAGACCTCAAATGGAGCCCATGTACCAAATTTCATCGAAATCGTTCCATGGGAACCGAGGAAAGTGCCACGTACTGCGGACGGCGGACGGAAGGCCAAATGTTTATTCGATTTTTGGACTCTACGAGTACGTACCTTGAAACGTAAACCAACAAATTTTGATGAGGGGGGGGGGGGGGGGAGTTACCAATTTTTTTCTTGGTCGATTCGAAAGGTTCATTATTGAAAATAATAAACGAAAACATCAACAATACTATGAATTGCAACAACGAGGATGTACTGAAATTTGAGTTCCCCTAAAATATACTTCCTCAAGTACAAAGTTCTGTCCACAATGATCAGGACAAACTGCAGGATCAACAAGATGAGGAACTCAACAGGGATTTCGTTTTTTTCGAAATATTTGGACACTCCGCCGTCAAGCAGAAATGGTTAGGCGGAACAGTCACACGTTACAAACCGGTGAAATCACCTCGTACAACATCGTCAAAAAGCAGTCGAACGAACTACTAGTGTGGAACATGTTGTGGTACCTACCTTACTACCTCCCTCGATCAGACCAACGTGCAAAAAGATTAATTTTTATTTATAAAAATTGAAACATCCCCCATATGCCTGCTCGAAACTCGTTCTTCAGTTGTTCAGCCTTCACTGATGCAGTTGAGAACGCTTGAACTTTTATATTATTTCGTCATGACGGTCATTCATCTGCCGGCCAATGCGACACACTTGAGAACCCTGTAAATTATGCCAAATGGTCGTGCAGACATTTTTTGTCGGAGGCCTACGGAGTACGGAATGTTCTCCAGGTTTTAACTCGAAGACCTTTTTCTCAGAACGTTTTGCGTAAGAACGGGTCGGCCTTCACGGTCACCAAAGCAGAAATTTACGCAGACCAATCCAAACCGGCTGCTACTTCCAACAAAAGGTTGCATGGAGTGGATATGTTAAGAGGTGTGTGTCTTTTTAGGTGGTGCTAACAAAAAATTTGTCTTTGTCCTTTCTCCGTTCTTTGTCCTTCCATCCAATTAGTTCACTATATTTATGTACCACCTCAATGAAGGGGGAAGAGAGCGCGGAACGTCATGTGTTCTGAGGAGTGTCTGGTCAAAAGTAAACCAAGTCAATTTCCGGAAATTTTCAGATTTTATACTGAAGATACCCCAAAAAAATAGGTTTAAGTCAAACATTTCCATGCAACTACGATGATACTGTTTATAATAATTATCATTAAATGTCCATATATCTGTTTCATTTATTGCACTGCTGAAGTTATATAGTATTATGTTTCGTGATAAGGCTTAAATACTAAAAAACGCTGCAAATTATTTCACAAAGGTTTATTATTTTCCAGTAGAGATCATTGGTCTGCAAAGATCACTATTGATGCTTTGCCATTGTCACTATTAATTTATTTTTTTTTTATTTTTTACTTATCAGCCAAGAGTACCTACTACCTACCAACTAGGGCATTTTTGAACATTTCAACCCTTAATTTCCAATTGGATTCAAAAGAGAGGAAGAGTGAATTAGGTAGTAGCATTGGTTGGTAGGTAAAGAACAAGAAACACGGCTTTGCCACCAACCAACATAAAGAAAAACATCGATCGCATTTCGGTCAGCTGAAATTTCAATTTTAAGGCCACTTTTGCGAATCACACTCGTGTTTCTGATTTATCGTTAGTCCAACCCTTAAGTTCTCGTAGGGAGCGAACGGTTTGTCCTACAGGGCTCCGCGTGGTCTATAAAGTTCAATACTATCTTAAATTGATGGAAAAACAATACCTTTATATCAAAATTTATTGAGTTGGGGCGTTTCCAAAATGACAACCCTTATTTTGGTTTACTATTTTCAATAATGAACCTTTGGAATCGACCAAGAAAAAAATGTTTAACACCCCCTCAAAATTTGATGGTCTACGTTTCAAGGTCCGTAGAATCCAAAAATCGAACAAAAATTCGGCCGTCCGTCCGCCGTACGCGGCACTTTCCCCACTGACCGATTTTGATAACATTTAGTATGTAGGCTCCATATGGAGTCTAGTTGTGCCCCGAAGATTTTGGTTGATGTAGGGTTGAAAAATGAATTTTGAAAACGCCCTAGCTCTAAAACTTTTGATATAAAGGTATTGTTTTTCCTTCAATTTAAGATTCTATAGAAATTTTAGAATTTTTTGAGACCACCCGGAGCTCTGTAGGACGAACCGTTCGCTCACTACGAGAATTTGAAGTTTGGACGTACGATAAATCAGAAACACGATTGTGAATGGCAAAAGAGGCCTAATCTCCGTTCAAATAAATTCTGCCCGAAATGCGATCGATGTTTTTCTTCAAGTTGGATGGTTGGTGGCTTTGCAGACGAGTGATCTATATGAAAATAATAAACTATCGTGTAATAATTTGCAGCGTTTTCAAACCTTAGAAGTGACCCACATCAACCAAAATTCTCGGGCCATACCTAGACCCCAAATGGAGCCCATATACCTACTTACCAAATTCCATCAAAATCGGTCAATGTAAGTGAGGAAAGTGCCGCGTACGGCGGACGGGCGGCCACATTTTTATTCGATTTTTGGATTCTACGTACCTTCAAACCTTGAAAACCAACAAATTTTGAAGGGGGTTAAACATTTTTTTTCTTGGTCGATTCCAAAGGTTGGTAAAATTGAAAATAATAAAACAAAATTTGCAAATTAATACTTCTTCGATACTTTCCCAGTAGTGGAGGATCTCTTTCAGGGACGGTAACCAAGATTCTAACAAACAATAAAAACGCTGCAAATCATTGCTCAAAGGTTTATTATTTTCTGTATA
Organism: Apolygus lucorum; assembly: GCA_009739505.2. Taxonomy (NCBI): domain Eukaryota; kingdom Metazoa; phylum Arthropoda; class Insecta; order Hemiptera; family Miridae; genus Apolygus; species Apolygus lucorum. The sequence continues at coordinate 114,174,153 of CM019167.2, read as the reverse complement.
GATCATCCTTCTGTATAGATCACTGGTTCTCCATCGATAGCACCTACCACCATCTGTATTCTCCCTTGACCTTCCCTCTCAAATTTCAGCTCCTGCGTTCAATAGGATTGAAAATGGCTTCTGAGCTCACTCAGCTGATCAGTGATCAGAAGAGTGAAGAAGATCTCCTCGAATGCTGGAGACGCCTGGAAGAGCACTTCCATTCAATAGGATTGAAAATGGCTTTCGAGCTCACTCAGCTGATCAGTGATGTGAGGAGTGAAGAAGATCTCCTCGAATGCTGGAGACGCCTGGAAGAGCACCTCCATTCAATAGGATTGAAAATGGCTTTGGAGCCCACTCAGCTGATCAGTGATGTGAGGAGTGAAGAAGATATCCTCGAATGCTGGAGACGCCTGGAAGAGCACTTCCTTTCAATAGCATTAAAAATGGCTTCGGAGCTCACTCAGCTGATCAGTGATCTGATCAGTGAGCAATGATTTGCAGCGTTTTTTACCTACAAACATTGTTTTACCTACCAATTTTTTTTTTACCTACCACACCTACCTATTGGTAGGTACTACCTACCACACTATAATGGCTTCACACCTTCACAATCAAGTTTATTAGAAAGAACTAAACGCTTCACACTCGATTCGAAAAATAGAAAGCTTGATATGGAAATTTGATTACTGGTTACGCAGAAGGCAAAACTGTATACAAATCGAAGAAATGAACAGCGATCGCATTTTACTCAGATAAAGTTTGAACGGCGATTAGACCTCTTTTGCGATTCACACTCATGATTCTGTTTTATCGAAGGAAAACCTTCAAATACTCGTAGGGACCGAACGGTTTGCCCTACAGAGCTCCGGGTGGTCTCAAAAATTTTTTAAAATTCTGTACTATTTAAAATTGGTGAAAAAACGATACCTTTATTTCGAGAGTTTTCGAGCTAGGGCACTCTTGAAAATTTCAACCCTTAATTTTCACCCCTTAGAAGTGACCTACATCAACCAAAAGCTTCGCGGCACAACTAGACCCCAAATGGAGCCCATATACCAAATTTGAACCAAATCGGTCCTGTGTTGCTAAGAAAAGTGCCGCGTACGGCGGACGGCGGACGGCGGACGGCGTACGGCGTACGGCGTACGGCGGACGGACGGAAATTTTTTTATTCGATTTTCGGATTCTACGTAGTTTGAAACGTAAAACATCAAATTTTGAGGGGGGGTTAAAATTTTTTTTTTCTTGCTCGATTCCAAAGGCTTATTATTGAAAATAATAAACCAAAATTAAAAACGCTGCAAATCATTGCTCAAAGGTTTATTATTTTCTGTATAGATCATCCTTCTGTATAGATCACTGGTTCTCCATCAATAGCACCTACCACCATCTGTATTCTCCCTTGACCTTCCCTCTCAAATTTCAGCTCCTGCGTTCAATAGGATTGAAAATGGCTTCGGAGCTCACTCAGCTGATCAGTGATCAGAAGAGTGAAGAAGATCTCCTCGAATGCTGGAGACGCCTGGAAGATCACTTCCATTCAATAGGATTGAAAATGGCTTTCGAGCTCACTCAGCTGATCAGTGATGTGAGGAGTGAAGAAGATCTCCTCGAATGCTGGAGACGCCTGGAAGAGCACCTCCATTCAATAGGATTGAAAATGGCTTTGGAGCTCACTCAGCTGATCAGTGATGTGAGGAGTGAAGAATATCTCCTCGAATGCTGGAGACGCCTGGAAGAGCACTACCATTCAATAGGATTGAAAATGGCTTCGGAGCTCACTCAGCTGATCAGTGAGCAATGATTTACAGCGTTTTTTACCTACAAACATTGTTTTACCTACCAATTTTTTTTACCTACCACACCTACCTATTGGTAGGTACTACCTACCACACTATAATGGCTTCACACCTTCACAATCAAGTTTATTAGAAAGAACTAAACGCTTCACACTCGATTCGAAAAATAGAAAGCTTGATATGGAAATTTGATTACTGGTTACGCAGAAGGCAAAACTGTATACAAATCGCAGAAATGTACAGCGATCGCATTTTAGTCAGATAAAATTTGAACGGCGATTAGACCTCTTTTGCGATTCACACTCATGATTCTGTTTTATCGAAGGAAAACCTTCAAATACTCGTAGGGACCGAACGGTTTGTCCTACAGAGCTCCGGGTGGTCTCAAAAATTTTTTAAAATTCTGTACTATTTAAAATTGGTGAAAAAACGATACCTTTATTTCGAGAGTTTTCGAGCTAGGGCACTCTTGAAAATTTCCACCCTTAATTTTCACCCCTTAGAAGTGACCTACATCAACCAAAAGCTTCGCGGCACAACTAGACCCCAAATGGAGCCCATATACCAAATTTGAACCAAATCGGTCCAGTGTTGCTAAGAAAAGTGCCGCGTACGGCGGACGGCGGACGGCGGACGGCGTACGGCGTACGGCGTACGGCGGACGGACGGAAATTTTTTTATTCGATTTTCGGATTCTACGTACCTTGAAACGTAAAACATCAAATTTTGAGGGGGGGTTAAAATTTTTTTTTCTTGCTCGATTCCAAAGGCTTATTATTGAAAATAATAAACCAAAAAGTCCTCCAACTGGGTGTGGCACATAGCCTCCTCGTATCCATAACCAGATTATATAGATGATCCGATTCATGGTAGCTAATCTCAAAACATCAATCTCTAAGTAGCACGCACTAAACTTATCGGGGATCAGAAGGGACCATCAACACCCCAATCCGTACAATCCCTGGAAATTTCATCAAAATCGTATGGAAAATGTTGAAATTATGGTTGTTCCGAGGAAATTCACGTTTGCGAATGCGCACTGACCACTATTAGTCCTGAGGCAGTGGTTTTCATAGGGGACCATCTACACGCTAACCCGCACAATCCCTGAAAATTACATCGGAAACAGACACGGACTCTCGGACAGACACGGAACCAAAATTGCTCAGGAAGGTCTAAGAAGGAAAACTCTGGTGAAATCTTTGATTTTTGCAGGACTTTTATTTTTCAGCCATGAAAAGTGAAAAAAATAGTTCCGCTATTTTGAAGGTCTCGAATGCAAAAACGCTGCAAATTATCACACAAAGGTTTATTATTTTCCTATAAAGATCACTCGTCTGCAAAGAACTCGGCTTTGCCATTTTCACCACCTACCAACCGTAGATACTTCCTACCCACCACGTACCTACAGCGATCGCTTTTTGGTCAGCTAAAATTTGAACGGAGATTAGGCCTCTTTTGCGATTAACACTCGTGTTTCTGATCTATCATAAGTCCAACCCGGGAGCAAACGGTTTGTCCTACAGTGCTCCGCGTGGTTTAAGACTATCTTAAATTTTTGAAAAACAATACCTTTCTATCTAAATTTTTTGAGCTAGGGCGTTTTCTAAATTTCACCCCTCATTTTTCAACCCTTAGAAATGACCGATATTAACTAAAAGCTTTGGGGCTCAACTAGATCCCAGATGGATCCAATATACCAAATTTCATCAAAATCCGTCCATGGGAAACTGACGGACGGCCAAATATTTATCCGATTTTTGGATTCCACGTACCTTGGAACGTAAACCAACAAATTTTGAGGGGGGTTAAACATTCATTTATTGAAAGTAATGAAGCAAACAACGTAGAGGTTCTCACCAATTTGAACTTGCGGGTACTTACGGTCACATACCCCATCATTCTTTTTCTTTGTATCACATCTCATTACAAATTTGGCTTTCCCGTATTCAAATAAATAAACGGAAAATTGGAGGCATGAACAAAAGGAAACAGTTCGCGACCTGCGATTCAGTCAACATGTCCAACGAGTCGATCACAACTTGGGATTCTGTCACGACAGAGTGCCATCGGTAGGCGAACGGGGGCTGCATTTTCATACTTTGCCCTTTTGATAACAAAAAAGGTAAAGCTCATGAATTGTGAGTTCCTGTATTTTGCATCATGTAGCGGTTTATGTCTAGTTCGCATTGAGTTTTCATGGTGGAGGATCGTGAGGAAGACTTTGAGAGTTCGGAGCGTCCAGTGGACATCGCAAGATGAAAGCAGGGAAGCCAATAGTTTTATCGACTTGAAGACTCAAAACCTCGTATGATCTTCTTGTGAGACCTGTAAAACGTTCGGTAGCATCTGAGTTGGCTTCTGAAGTAATATCTATGGAGTTACTAAAATAAATAAAATTTGGTTTTGTAAATTAAAATCTAGGTACTTTTCAGTGTTATTCACTTTGTGTACTCCTTCTGTTCGAGATTCCTTGCTGCATGAGCTCATCAGCAAAACCCAAATTGGGGACTTCTTCCCATTGTTCATTAGGCAACAATCATTTCGGCTCTTTCGCGACATGAACAATTTTTACGTTGGGATTTCTTCCATCATTCTGTCCCCAATTTGAATCAAAGAAAGAATTGGCACGAAAAAATCGAGGAAAATTAGTTGTGAGAACTAATAATGGATGAAGAGACAATACCTTTAGATCTAAAGTTTTTGATTTAGATTATTTCTAAAATTTCAAAATTTTTAGACCAATAATCAAAATCTTTGGGGCACAACTAAACTCCAAATATAGCCCTTATAATATTCACCAATGTTGGTTTCCATGGAAGGTGCCACGTGCGGGAGAAGTTTTGCTTCCGAGGTTACCAAGGTGTTTTCCAAAGGCTAAATGACCACTCGCGTTTTTTGTTTCAGGCCTTCCTGAACAGTTTTGGTTCCGTGTCTGTCTGTCTGTGTGTTTGCCTGTCATGACGTCCTTGTAACGGACAAAACTATGCGAAGTTATTGTTTGATTTCTATGAAATTTTCAGGGATTATGCAGATTGGGTTGAACATGGTCTCCTAAAAAAAATCATCGCCCCCGGAGTGATAGTAACCACTGCGCATGCGCACACGTCTATTTTCTGGTAACAGCTATAATTTCTACTGTCCACCGATGAAAAGAATGAACGCGAGGCCCGACAGGGAGTTGGGTATCCTCAATGTAGAACTACACCCTTTTCCACAAATATACGTTCACAGGTAGTAACTGACCTTATCCAACACCCCTGAACCTGCCGTGAGTCATACTTTCTTCCTTTCCCTTCGTAATCCTCTTCTCACATTGTCGTTTAGGTCATTTCTCGAATATCTACAGTCACTTCTGTCCTATGATACCTGGGCTAGAAAAATACATTACGAATTCGCAATCGGGAAAGAATAGTGACCCGTCGTAATTACGTAATAAAATAACTCATCTTGACAGCGAATTTGTCAGGAGGAACTACACTGTTTGTTGTTCTATGTTATTTTCTTCCAAATAATCATAGAAACTTCATTCTTTTGGGTATTAAGTATTCGAATCTCAATTATTAATCAAAGTAGTTACTTCAAGGTTACAATATGCAAAAACATTTCTTCCATTTTCTTAAAATTTTGAGATGAGTGGTTTCACTGAATTATGGCTTCTATGACAATGATTACAATGACCTTGTGTAGAACGTTGCAAATTATTACACAAAGATTTATTATTTTTCTGTCGAGATCAATCACTTTCAAATAACACTTTTCATTGTCACTACCTACCAACCATTGGTACTACCTACCACTACCCAAAAATCATTATTCGCTTCACAATAAAGTTGCAAATTTCAACGGAGATTCACACTCTTTGGTGATTCACACTCACGATACTGATTTATCGCTATCATTTATCGATCGCTCGTAGGGAGCGAACGGTTTTTCCTTCAGAGCTCTTGGTATGGGTAGTCTCAAAAAATGCAATACCTACTGTTTTAAATTTATGAAAATAACAACGTGTTTTTAAGCGCTTTGCAAATGTCAGCGATTATTTTCAACCCTTTGTTGACTGACATCAACAAAAAGCTTCGGAGCACAACTAGACCCCAAATGGTGCCCATATACCAAATTTCAGAAGTAGGTTTGGCATACAAAGTTCTTTAAAATAACATTTCGATTTTTGGAGAATTTTGAAGACTTCTTGCCACTTATTGCCGATTTAAAAAAAATCATTTGTAAGATACTGGGGTCTGAAAAAATCATTACCTATGTTAACGTTAAGGCCTAATGTTAATGTTACGGCAAGCGTGAATAGATAAGAGAATAAAATAAACACACACAGATAAGGGTGAATAATTTTTTCAAAGTACCTAATAGAAGGTCAGGTGAAGGATTTGAGCGGTAGAGGCCGATTGGGGTTTCCTGGTAGAGTGAAAAGCTCAAAATCTAAACAGAAAAATAATAAACCTTCGAGTAATAATTTGCAGCGATACTGGCTATCTACGTAAATTGGACCACTCCAGTAGGTACACAAAGGTTGGCATAAAACTTGCTTCCCATTCCTCCGACGTGCATATGCACATACATACGTACGGTTGGGGTTTTATGTATTAGGATGGTTAAAATTTGTATACCTAGATCACTCGTCTGCAAAGCCACCAGTCGATCAGCTAACATTTGAACCTAAAATTTCCGTCCAAACCTTAAATTTTCGTAGTGAGCGACTATCTTAAATTGATGGTAAAATTTATTGAAACCTTTACTAGGTATATCAAAATTTGTTGAATTAGGGCGCTTTCAAAATTTATTTTTGAACCCTTAGAAGTGACCTACATTAACCAAAATCGTCGGGGCACAACTAGACCCCAAACGGAGCCTACATATCAAATTTCGTCAAAAATCGGTCAAAAAATTGATTATATTTCAAAAATTTGCTTTACAAAATCGCTAAAAATAGCCATAAAGATTAAATATTTTAAATGGAAGCAAATTTCTGTGTAGAGAAAGTTTCTAGGCCATAAATTGAATAATTGTAAATTAAAGTACGCAAAAAAGTTCTCAAAACATTGAAAAATGTGATTAGAAATTGCTTAAAAATGTCTTATATAATACCAAAAATCTCAAAATTCATAATGAGTGGATAAGTTCGTGGGCTGTAAACAGGATTGTTTCACATTTTCGTGCGCAAATGTGTTCTCACATAGCACAAAAGGGCTCTAAACCCACTAAAAACGCCGGAAAATGGCTAAAAATTCAAAAGTTGTTTTTTAATAACGTTTTAAAAAAATTCGCGGTACTTTCGCATTATACGGGCGCCACTACATTTTTAGGATTTTTGGTACCCGAAATCAATTAAAACATATTGTTTAGTAATGCATGCATTGCAGGGGACGTCCCATTGGATAAGCATTAGATCAGTTTAACCAGTTGGTAAGTGATAAAACTGTTTCACTCGACGTAATTTATTTATTACTTTAGGCAAGAAATACTGACCCCCCCCCCCCCACCATTATCCACATTTCTAGCGGCATGGGAGCCTCGAATCTGAAGAGCATTTTAAAATCCATGATCTACGATACCCAACATGCGAATTCGAGTTCACCCCCCCCCCCCCCACCACCACATCCCAGTCTGGCACCAAAGCGGAAATACGTCGTAACATTGAACTTTCATCTGTTAGTTTTGGTAGGCAGTCCGTCGAAGTTCACAACCGTATTCAAGGTGAAACACAAAAAAAAAAAAAACACGAAATAAGCGGTTTATGGCATCATGGCACCATGTCCTGGCACCATGGTGGCACCACTATTAGTTCCATGGTGGTACAGAGAATAATTCATGACAATCCGGAGGTATAATGAGAATTTTTCCTCAATTTCAAAACTTGGGTACAATTAGTAAGCAGTAAAGGGACCGAAATATTGAAAAATCGGATATTTTGTGAATATTATCCCCCCACTCACCCCCTCCCCTTGTGAATTTTGGTACTCTGGTAAAATCATGTACAACTCGGAAGTTATTTGAGTCAAACAAAAAAAGAAACACGCAAATCGGTTGGAAATTGAGGCCTGGGCAGATTTTACAAGATTATGCACGCAAACGCACGTTTTTTAAGCATTAACCCCCCCTTTCCCCCTCTTGAAAAGCAAAATCCGAAATTCCGGCGCCGTAGTGCACAACTAGATAGTTTTCCGCGTCGAAGAAAAAAAGAACCACGAAAATTGGTTGAGAACTGAGGCCTGGGCAGAGTACACAAGATTATGCCCAAAAATGCACGTTTTTTTGAGCATTAACCCCCCCTTTCCCCCCCTTAAAAGGCAAAATTCGAAATTCCGGCGACGTAGTGCACAACTAGATAGTTTTCCGCGACGAACAAAAAAAGAACCAGGAAAATCGGTTGAGAACTAATGCCTGTGCAGAGTACTCAAGATTTTGTTACACACACACACACACACACACACACACACACACACACAGACATACACCTATGGTTTTTTTCGCGGATTTGGATTCAGAATGGTCTAAAACGGATTACTGTGTGGTTATTTTTTTTTTCTGTTGAGTGTTGTCCAACTTCACCCCAGATCGATCGCATAAGGACGCCCAAGTCTTACTGTGGGACGTCCTAAAAAACACATATTTATACAATCGTCGATTTCCTAAAAATTTCATTAACATCACTAGAAAAGTTGATGGATTTTTGCATTCAGTTTATAACCTTCAAACCGTATGTTTTCAACTAGCCCTTTAGTGGTTTTAAAGGAACTGAAAATCGATAAAGTATGAAATACGAAGAGTAATCTCAATCCAGGGTTTACCTCACTTTGATGACCACATTTCCGATTAAATCAAGTAACGGAGATTATTGAATTGGAAGTAACAAAGGCGATCTGCTGGACATTTCCATAACTTGTGATTATCACATCAACTTGTCAATCCATCACATCACTCAATTCAGGATCTTCAAACTGGTGATTTCGGTTTGATTCTCGAAATAGTGCAAGTTTGCGAAAGTATGACTCATCGGGTATAGTTTGATTCGTTACGAAACAAGGAAAGTCCTAGGAACATAATTACGATAACCTAACCGCCGCAGCGCGCTGTATATAAGTGGCGCCCGTATAATGCGAAAGTACCAAATTCGCTCATGCGGCCGTGCTGCACGACTTTGAATTTTCATCACAACATTTTTTTCTCATCGATTCATTTTCGTTAACAAAAACGAGTAAAGTTCAAATGTAGGTTTGGCATACAAAGTTCCTCAAACTAATATTTGGATTTTTGGTGATTTTTTAGACTTCTTGCCACTTTTATTGATTTTGCCGTCCACGTGCCGTGCGTGGCACTCCACCAATAATCATTCTCAATCTTCTCGATGTGGCCCACTTAGGATTTCCAGTCATATTTCGCAGCTTCCATTGTAAATTCCTGAAGGCGTTCAAGTGATAAATCAATAAAATCAATTTTGATGACATATTCAGGGATTATGCGTACATGGTCTTATACAAAAATCATTACCCTGGTATCAATAATAGCCTCTGCGCATGCCCAACCGTAAAAGCCATAATTTTTACATTTTTCATCCGAATTCGGTTGACTTTTAGATGGTTTCCTAAGAAGGTAGTGCAAGTTACTTAGAGATTGATGTTTTGAGGTTATCCAGAAGGCATAAGATCAGCATACATGGGGTTATTGGTACGAGGAAGCTATGTGCGAAACCCACTTTGCAGATGTTTTTAATATTCGACTTTCTGATTCTACGTAGGTTGAAACGCCAAATGAGGTACAGGAAGTTTGGTGAATCTATTGAGCAGAGATAGGTATAAATTGCTCTTAGCTCGATGAGTGAACCAAGGTGCCAGCATGTCTGTTCGGGGTAGGATCAGGTGTTCACTTACTAAACGTTTTCTCGGGACAGAACAGCGCTAGTTAACGGCAAGGTCAGATCGGGTGACTGATCACTCCTAACCACTTGTTTCCCTCATTCCGATACCTATCACTTTTTTCACTCTTTTTTAAACGTTTTCGTATCCTTCTAGTTTATGGACCGCTCCTACGCAAATTGGCTGCTCCCGAGTGCGCCACTAAACCGGTTATCAGCCAATTCCTGGGGTAGGAGGACATTGCTCACATATCACACGGGCTACTGCACCCTCGTCCCTGAAGGAGACCTCTGTTCCGGAATCGCGGGGATCTGGCGGTCACGAACTCGCAGGCTCTGAAGCTGCTGGTGGGCGAGTTCCTTGTACATCCACCTGGCCAGACGTATCCATCATCTGCCGTCCTTGGTCCTTTCTAAAGGGTGATTCCTAGACTTATCTACGTCACTTTATTCTCCAAACTACCACTTCCGGATATCAAAGGGTCGAACAGATACTTCGGCTATGAAGTTCCAAATCCACCAGCCCTCGCATATCCATACCAACATACACAGGGTGTCCCAGCTATTATGAGCCAAGCTTGTAATACACTTTCAAAGTAGCCTTGAAAAATAGATTAATTGTCACCTCCATTAACTGTTTGCGAGTGACCCAAATATGACATTTTTGCGAGTAGCAAATGTCCAGAAACGCACGCTAACTTTGTTTTTTCAAATAGGAACCCCTATTTTGAGGACGTCTCACAATAAGACTTGGGCGTCTTTATGCGATTAATTTGGAGCGAAGGAGGACACCACTCAACAGAGAAAAAAACAACATACATGTCCAAATTCTGATCTCAAATCTACAAAAAAGCCATACGTGTATGTCTGTGTGTGCGAGACAAAATCGAATGTACTCCGCCCAGGCCTTATTCTCCAACCAATTTGCGCCGAACTCTTTTTTGACGTTATTTAGTTATTTTCTCCTCGTTGTTTCGTTTCGATATCATTAGCTCCCTTCTTTTTGAATTCCAATAAATGGATGAATTGTGGTTTATTATTTTCAATATTGACCAAAAAAAAAAGTTTTAACCCCTCTCAAAATGGTATGGTTTACTTTTCAAGATACGTAGAATCCAAAAATCGAATAAAAAATTTTTCCGTCCGTCCGCCGTCCCATGGAACTATTTTGAGGAAATTTCGTATATCGACTCCATTTGGGGTCTAGTTGTGCCCGCAACTTTCGGTTTTTTTCAGACACTTCTAAGGGGTGAAAAATGGGGGTTGTAATTTTCAAAACGCCCTAGCTCAAAAACTTCCGATATACCTAATGGTATGGATTTTTCATCGATTAAAATAGAATTGAATTTTTGGAATTTAATATGACCACTCAGAGCTCTGTAGGACAAACCGTTGGCTCCTAATGGGGACTTTGACTTAAATAAATCAGAAACACAAGTGTGAATCGCAAAAGATTGTTCACTGACGGAAGTGGGCATAATCTCCTTCAAATTCTTCACCGTTCAGAACCGGTTCGTTTCTTCGAAAAGAGTTTTGTCACTAAGTTGTGCTTCTTTAGCAACGAATAACCAAATTTCGAAATGAAGGCACTCTCAGATTGCAATGTTATTCCTACTAGATAGTATTCATGAAAAAGCCGCGTTCTATGCAGACGGGTGATCTATGCAGTAAAGTGATAAACCATTTTGTAAAAAATTGTAGCGTTTTTGGTTGATTGTCGAGGGGAGCATGGCTGATAACTTCGTCAAATGATTCGGATGAAGTTCTGCTTTGTCTAGCGTCTCAGAAGATAGCTTACACTCGAAGGTATTGATCATCGGTGGTGATGTTAGGTACAGATGATACTGTTCTGTAGGTAGTATAGATGATACTGTTCTGATACTGTACTCAAGGTACTGATGATACTGTTGGTAGGCGTTAGGTACTATCTGTTGGCAGTTTATTTTTGTTTTCCAGTTATTTGGACAGTTGAAATCTTTACACTGTTTGCACCGTTGACATTTTTCGATTCATTCTTGTACGAATATTCGAATTCTGAATGATTGTTGTTGTACCCAGAATTGTTTCGTTTCGCTGTATTTCGTTTGTGATGATTTATGGTAGGCACTAATAATGGAAAAGTCGCGTGTTTGCAGGGAATAATCTACTTAGAAAAAAATTAAACCTTGTTCAATAATTTGCAGCTTTTTTTGAAATAATAATAAAGCTTGAAATGACTCACAGTTTGAAAACTCACTTTTAACGGGATGGAGTTCCATACATGAACGGAGTGACTCTGATCACCTCAAATAGTAGTTCCAGGGCTAGGTGCCTACCCGTCTATTATCCACGTCTGGACATAACTGATCCGTCAAACCACAGACCCGCTATGGACCTGCAGCTTGGGCGCTGCTCAGGAATCCACAAAGTTTGTGGTCGCTCAGGAGGTACATATATCCAACGTTCATACTTATAGTGCACCATAGTAAGAAGGTTGAAGTTTGAAGTTTCATTTCAAATGAGATTATAATATTTGATGGTAGGTTAATATGGATGAATGATCACACTCCAACCTCAACTGTAGAATAATTGTTAAATAATTCGAAAATTGAGAGCATGCAGCAAGATTAAAAGAACAGGAGAAGAGAAGAAACGTCTGCCAAGTGGGTGTGGCACAGCTTCCTCGTATCCATAAACCGATTATATAGATGATCCGATGCATAGCAGCCTAAGAACCTTTCACTACCCTCATAGGGGACCATCTACACGCTAATCTGGACAATCCTAGAAAATTTCATCAAATTCGGATGAAAAATGTAAATGTTATGGCTGTTACTAGGATTTTACGTATGGGCATGCGCAGAGGCTTCTGTAAATTTTAAGGCCTTGATTTTCATGGGGGATCATCCAAATACTAATCTGTAACATCCCTGAAAATTGCATTGAAATCGGATGGAAAATGTAGAAGTTATGGCCGTTACAAGGAATTCACGTTTGCGCATGCGCAGTGGCTACTATCTGTCCGAAGGTGATGATTTTCATAGGGGACCATCCAAATACTAATCTGTAACATCCCTGAAAATTGCATTGAATTCGGATGGAAAATGTAGAAGTTATGGCCGTTACAAGGAATTCACGTTTGCGCATGCGCAGTCGCTTCTATCGGTGCTAGGAAAATGATTTTCATAGGGGACCGTCTACACACCAACCCGCACAATCCCTGAAAATTTCATAGAAATCGGACAATAACTTCGTATAGTCATGCGCGTTGCAAGGAATTCATGACAGACGGACAGACAGACAGACACACAGACGGACAGACACACAGACGGACAGACACACAGACACGGAACCAAAATTGTTCAGAAAGGTCCAAAACGCAAAACGCGAGTGAAAATTTTGATTTTGGAGAACTTTTTTTTTCGTCCTTGAAAAGTGAAAACAAAGCTTCCGCTCTACCTTGGTAGACTCGGAAGCAATACAGGAAAGATCATTTTTGATCTTTTTCAAATCAAAATGGAATTTAAAATTGGCTCTTTTGACTGTCGCAAGAACGAAGAAGATCCGAGAATTGGTTTTGAAGATTAATGTTATTGACCTGTCAGTGGCAAGCTTGGAAGCCAGAAGGAGTCAAGAGACAACAGTAATATCCTTCAACAGTAATATCCTTCACACTGGCTCCTTATCTCTATTTTCAACTACCATGGACCTAGAAACTAAACAACAAAGACAGAAAAACCCCAATTCGTGCAACATGAGTGGATGAGCGAGTTTTTGAAGATTTAGAAAAAAAACCTCCAAAAATACTCTCCTCGTCTCAACTCATAGAGTACCCTTCACAAGAGGAGGCGTGAGACCCCAACAGGGTTTGCGGCTGATAAATTTCAAGGATAGCGCCAAGAAGAAGTTCCTGAACAAAATATTTCAACTCGCGAAATTCACAGAGGCTTTATTGTTTTTTACTCATCGTTATTAATTCATATCTTTATTCCAATGTTTCTTACTTGAATCTGCCCTCGATTACAATGCGTTCGTTTCGACGTACGAGTTTTTCCAGGTGAAGTCAGCGAAGTTGACCGGCTCTTCCCGCCAACACAGTAGTTCCTTATGGAAATACAGCTAAAATAAATGGAATTTCGAACTGAAAACTGGTACAGGAACGTTTTGAAGTAGGCTAAATTTGAATCGGACGTCAAAAATACGAAATTCTGGCCCATGCAACAACCCTATTCGCTAAAAAGATTTGGAGTTTGTCCATGGCAACTACCTCATTGTGGTTAACAAGTTGATTGATGATATTTTCCTCCTTACTGATCGTTTTTGACGACATTTTGGACTACAATAATTTTAATCAACCCTTAAAGTCTTTTACTCTATGTTTTTCTGTGCTACTTATCAACTGTTGCTAACGATATCCTAAGCGTTATTATAACCGGCGATCTTCTCATTGATCCTCCCAGGCGTACAATGTGCACATCCACGTCATATTGGATTGTGTTCATGCTAAATCCGATGCTGACATAATAAAAAATGTGTACTAATCTGAAACAAAATCTTTACAAGTTTTTTAGCTTTACAACTTTCATATTTCGTTTACCTCCACAACCGCCCAAACTCACAATATCTTGTGGAGAAACTTGGGATAGTAATATTGAAGATGAGTGTGTCACTATACTTATGTGATTTTGCTAAGGTATTTACTATTGAGCAACTATAATATGTAAAAAACCTACTATTGCAATTCTTTAGGACACCCAACGTAATTGAAGTTTCTCAACGGGGTCCGAAATATAACATTAGATATGCCACCGCTGGGAGGTATTGGCTCTAGACCTAGACTGACTCTGACAACGCACAGCCCTATCTCCATTCTACTCATGTTACATAGAGAAATTGATTGTAGCACGAAAAGTCCCCAGAAGTTCACTGGACCAAAATAAAAAAAGCAAGAGTTAAGTTGGCTAGTTACAGAAGGGGGCTTTAAACAGCGCATATATAGCACTAGAGATTATTAAATAGCGTAACCATGCATGTAACCTTGGTTTCAAGTAATGTGTTGTTTAATAATTTACTTATTACTGTAATGTATAGTAGGTATCAATTTATTTACTTAGATGGAGCGATTTTGCAAAGATCCCACGCTAGGTACAACTCGGGCCAAGCCTAGCGTTAAAAACCTGACCAAATCGCATCCCTTCATGAATTTATCTTCTTGTAAGTGTACAAAATGGCGGCAAATAAACGTATATCTATCTATTATAACGTAAATATAACATTTACCTCTCATTTCTTCGTGGTTGAAATCTGATTCTACCATTAATTGACATTCACAAACGTTAGTACCTGTAAACATGTTTTGATTTATTATTTTCAATAATGAACCTTTGGAATCGACCAAGAAAAAAAAGTTGATCCCCCCTCCAAATTTGTTGGTTTACGTTTCAAGGTAAGTAGAACCCAAAAATCGAATAAAATGTTTCCCCTCCTTCCGCCGTACGCGGACTTTCTTTAGTTACCGTTGACCGATTTTGATGAAATTTGGTATACGGGCTGCGTTCGGGGTCTAGTCGTGCCCTGGAGCTTTTGGTCGATGCCATCTCTTTGAGAGTTGAAAAATAAGGGCTAAAACTTTCAAAACGTCCTAGATCAAGAATATTTGATATAAAGATATTGTCGGTCGAGCTTATCGTGTTAAATGTGCTGTTGAAGTCTCATCACTCCTTCTCCTTCGATTAAGTGGCTATGCCGCAGCCTTGAGGGTCATATGGTTGATGTGTGGCATGTGTCGGTGGAGTAATTGTGAAAAAAAAGGAAAAAATGCCATAAATTCGGTAAAAATGTAAAAAAAAAAATCTACAATGTCCATCTTTGCTTGTTCCATGGCAAAGAAAAAACGCTGCAAATTATTACACAATGGTTTATTATTTTTTATTTCTCTATGTAGATCACATTTGTCTATAAGCCACCATTCATCCAACATGAAGAAAAACATCGATCGCATTTCGGTCAGCTTTAATTTGAACGGAGATTAGGCCTCTTTTGCGATTCACACTCGTGTTTCTGATTTATCGTAGTCCAAACTTTAAATTCTCGTAGTGAGCGAACGGTTTGTCCTACAGAGCTCTGGGTGGTCTCAAAAAATTCTAAAAATTCTACAGAATCTTAAATTGAAGGAAAAATAATACCTTCATATCGAAATGTTTTGTTAGGGCGTTTTCAAAATTTCAAAATTGATTTTGGAACCCTTAGAAGTGACCTACATCAACCAAAATCTACGGGGCACAACTAGACCGCAAATGGAGCCTACATACCAAATTTCATCAAAATCGGTCAATGCTAAGTGGCAAAAGTGTCGTGTACGACGGACGGCGGACGGACGGCCAAATTTTTATTCGATTTTTGGATTCTACGTACCTTGAAACGTAAACCATCAAATTTTGAGGGGGTGTTAAAATTTCTTTTTCTTGGTGGATTCCAAAGGTTCATTATTGAAAATAATAAACCAAAAACAAGTTTTTTTTTCTACCACAGAGTACCGGAGACAACTTTTATGCCACACTAGATTGTTCACAGATTTTTTACTTTTTACGCTGGAAACTTGAGAATTACTCACTGCAGTCATGCCGAAGAAAACTTAAAAACAAGAACTTGTTGATGAAGTAGTCAAGAAAACAGTTTTTCGAATCAGAAACACGAGTGTGAATAGAAAAAGAGGCCTAATCTCCGTTTAAATTTTAGCAGTCCAAAATGCGGTCGCTATTCGTTTCTTCTTGTTGATTTCAGTTTTGCGTCCTTAGCAATCAGTATTCAAATTTCCCAATGAAGGCACCCACAACTCCCTATTTCTTCGAATTGAGTGTGAAGCATTTATAATAATAGATTGATCATATTTAATGCTATGAATACAAGGAAACTATGTGCCACTCCTGTTTGGTGAACTAAGAAATCCTGTGAATCTGTCCAGGAAAATGCTGTAATAATAGGTAATCAGGCATGTCGTCAACAAAAAAGACGCAACTTTGTGTTGTAAATCTGGCTGGAACAAAAACGACAGTGGACCGTAATTTAGCGAAGGTTTAAAAATGAATGTGAAACAGCGGAAGATTATTCTAGAGTGGACTAATGGTGAGCTGAGTAACATGTCTTCATAAAGTCAGGTAGGGTCTCGAGGTCTTGAGAATATATTAATTCGCCGGAACTTTTTTACATGACTACACCATCATTACGGCCAACTCTTTAACAACACAAGTTCGTTTTATTGCCTCTTCGCCATGAGGTGGCGTTGGATATTTATACGCACGGAAAAGTGGAGAAATAAAGCAAAAAAACACCTGCGCGCAGGTGTGTCTTTTCTTTCAAATTGCACACCTGGCTGCGGAGAACTTGTTATTGGTTCTCTTGCCATCTACTACAGAGCAACGATTTGGGAAGCCTGCTGTCCTTAGTTTGAGGATAGAGCGTAATTATGGCATTAGTATCAACTTTGTAACCGCAAATAATTCCTTATAAAGGTACAACTTAACATAAATTGGTACTTAAAAATTGTCCAAAATGGCATAAAAAGTCAATTTATTCAGTATGAGCGAATTATCAAAGAAATCGTCAAAGCTATGGTTAAGAAAATCGAAAATGTTAGCTGAGTATTTATGACAGAGTATTTATGTCAGCCTTGTGGGTGTGGTACATAGCAAGACTCGTTAAAACTATACAATGAACCCTTCGGTTGAATTTTTGATTTAACCTAATAGCTCGCCTTGTCATCCCGAACTCATAGAGTAAAAAGCAAGTATATTGCTGTTTTTTTTAAGTTCACTATACCATACAAAAATACTGTATTTTTTGGATTCCTAAATTTTACAATCAACTACCAAAAGAATTGACTTTTTGGTTTATTATTTTCAAGAATAATAATATGAAAAAATATAATAAATAATATAAAAATTCTTTTTGTAATATCACAAACATTTTAGGCATAATAAGACATTAAATTAGATTCAATTCAAAATTTCATGCTAATAATACTAACGATATTTCTCTTGATATTACTGTAACGTCTTTAAAACACTTCAGATCAATCAAATATGTATAGTTAATTTGTATTAATTTATTAATATAATATATCATTCATTTCTTTTCTTTCGAGCTTTCATCACTTGCACGGTCGTTACAATCAAAAAAGTATTTTTTCGTTGGTTTATACTTTCTGCCTGATGTTTTTTTAAAAGTGGACTGTATTGAATTTAAGGTTTGATGTTGAGAATATACTATTTCGAGTTAGGAAAATTGCGATTTAAATAGGTAACGATATCGTTTACTTATTACTTTAAAATGTGGGCACCTGACACATAACCTAGATGTTGGTATAATATATATTAACAGATTACCCCCATCATTAAATTGTAGATTTTGGTGAAGCTTCGACGAAGGGAAGGGGACAGTCAGTCGTGCAGTATGATATGTGGTAAGTAGGTATATTTCTCCACTGCCAAAGTACCTTCTTGGTTTCCAGCAGATGAAGTGCCTGGCGAGGTTCTTGAGTGATTTTCATCTTTGTGTGATTTTCTTTGTAATTGATTTTTTGAGTGATGCATTTCTTTGGTTTGCCGGAAATTTGTTCGAGGACGTTCCGACTGAATTACTGGTGTTTTGATCATGGGGAATCGGTCGTTTGGGAGAAGTTGGGATGACGACTGATTTTCATGGTCGAGCTGTCTCCGACGTTTGGTTAGGGCGTAGCCACGTAAGATCACATCGGTAAGTTCGACAGACATCGGTGGTAACGTCGTAAACATTTCCATGACTTTTCTCAACAATTCCCATCTGAGGCTTCACAAAAACTTCCAGTCCAACTTGTAGATTATTACAGGTGGAAATGAACCTAATAAATTGGAGTTTTCCATCCTTGACTTTGGAATCTGAGTAAGCAACCTCTGAATAACAATAAATTACCTACTCCTCGCTTGACTATCACTTGGAAGTATCAAAATTGAAATCGCATAAATACTGCAAAATTAACGACTCATCTGAGTAAGCAACCTTTGAATAACAATAAATTACCTACTCCTCGATTGACTATCACTTGGAAGTATCAAAATTGAAATCGCATAAATACTGCAAAATTAACGACTCATCGGCTTTTCCTTTCTTCCGTTTTTTCATCTCACTTTTCAGCGTGGTTTTGTGTTTAAACCAAACAAACCTTCTAGATTACTACGGAGAAGAATAATTTAATAAATAAATAACAATTTAAACAAATCTGAGGTCTTCTTCATAACAGAGTACTAATTTAACTCGGATAACTTTAATGTATAATTTCAGTGCACCATAAAAGAAGTGGACTACTAGTAGGAGGCTGCTAACGTCATACGGAAACGTTTGCGATAAACAAACGATAAACTCCCGGGTAAGCGAGTGATATGGAAAACAATAATATCAAACATTCTTTATATTTATTCGGACATTTTTCCTCGGTGAGGGAGGTTGTTCTGGTAGTAAATTTGCGGTAATTTTCGCCTGGTAAGTTTCTGTTCTGTTAAAGTGGCTTTCACCAGGCTTTTCGTGAAATGCTCTCGATTTTAATAATCTTATAGTCGCTTAAGATCCAACACAGCCTAACCGAATAAAATCACTCGCGATGAGATTGTGGAAACCATTTTAATAAAAATTGAGTTGGGCAGAACATTGTCTGTTTCCACGAAAATAATGAGTTACAAGTTGAATCGGTTTCGACGGTTAGGTCATCATCAGTAACAAACAATAACTTATTGTTATTGTATGTTATTGTTTGTTACTGATGATGACCTAACCGTCGAAATCGATTTAACTTGTAACTCATTATTTTTGTGGAAATAGACAACGCTTTACTCAACGCTTGTGATTTTATTCGTTTGCGGACATAATCTTGTAAACTCTGCCCAGGCCTCAATTTCCAGCTGATTTGCGTGTTTCATTTGGTTTATTATTTTCAATAATGAACCTTTGGAATCGACCAAGAAATTTTTTTTAACACCCCCTCAAAATTTGATGGTTTACGTTTCAAGGTACGTAGAATTCAAAAATCGAAAAAAAAACTCTGCAAATTATTACACAATGGTTTAATATATTTCTATATTGATCACTCGTCAGCAAAGCCACCAACCATCCAACCTGAAGAAAAACATCGATCGCATTTCGGTCAGCTAAAATTTGAACGGAGTTAGGCCTCTTTTGCGATTCACACTCGTGTTTCTGATTTATCGTACGTAAAACCTTTAAATTCTCGTAGGGAGCGAACGGTTTGTCCTACAGAGAAAAGAAAATTTAAATTTTAAATTGTCCTACAGCCATCCCCCTGAACGTTAAAACTGTTTTATTTCCAGAAACAAATATCATTCTTCTAAAACACGGACTATTGGAAAATGAACTACTTTTTCAGATTTGTCTATACAGTGTGACGAAACTGATGGCGGAGTTTGTTGATTTGGAAAATGCTTGTGTCTGGATGGATCAGATATGTGGAGAGAAAGAAGGAAGAAATCGTCGAAAAAACGATAATTATTGGAGGAACAACCTGAATCCCGAATTTCTAAATGCAGTGATACAGGGCGACTGGGATTTGGCGAACAAGTAAGGGGCTCATATCACTTGTACTCGTAGAGAAATGTCAAAAACATCTTGGATTGGCCAACCATACACCGCCTGTTGAATGAATCTGTGTAGGTAGGATGCACTTTATGTTTTGTCAGGCAGCGGTTAGGATGGTGCGACCGAGGAACACAACAGCTCCAGAAACCAGATCGTCTCCTGATTTTACTGCTTCACTGCAATACTGCACGAGTAAGTGGATGGTAAAGAACTCTGGCGATGGACCGAAAGCCTCATTTTATCCAAATGGGTGGAATGGGCTTCAGAAGGCATTGAGGCCTGCGACAACCGGAACGTGTGTGCTGTCCGTGTGGCAACATTGCCTACCGCCGTTCGGTGTAAGAGTGACAACAGAGATACCCTTGCCGGAGTGGAAATGAACACCTCTACCGTGTGGTGCAGCAGCTAGGATGTTGAGAGAGAGGTTGGATCACAAGCCGAGTGACTTGGGCAAGAAGCCCGACATCGTTGATGTCAAGCCTGTCATGGGGTGTGGTGCAGGAAGAGTGCCACGAGTGCCAGTGCTCGAGTTGGGCATCCTGGCAGGTAAAGTAGGTAAAAGAAAGGTAAACTAACGTCGCGGACGTCATCAGCTGTTTTCCAAAGGGAAGATCAGAATTTGTTCTGATGATTTCGCTCATGGCTTCCCATTGCCTCACGCCGGGGGGTTGGGATGAGGGGGCGATGAGAGCCCCTGCCGCCAAAAAACGCACGCAACCGGCGATGAGCCTTGAACCCACGATCCCGCAGATGTCAGTCCAAAGTCCACCGCCAAACAATGACGCCCCAACTACCGTATCCACACCGCTGCCCCTACCTCCTCCTTCGTACAGGTTCGTTTCTTTGGGGCACTTCCCTTGATCCCTCTCTCCCACCCCCACCTTCCCCATCCCTTATCCCTAGGGCCGGCGTCGGGTGAGTCCTGGGCGTCCTCTCCATTAAAATTTCACTTATTTGTTTCTTTTTATGATATGCCCCTCCGCCTTTGAGGGGTGTTAATTCAAATAAATGTAATACAATAAATAAAAAAATACTTCCTACTTTCCTATCTATTTATAAAGGACAATTTTTTGTTCCTGTCTAGTTTTGCCAAATAATTTGCAATTGATATTACTTTCGTTTTTTCGAAAGTCGTGACAACTGATCTTTTTAGATGGCTAAAATATGGAGCATCAGTTCATGCCAAGAGCAGCGAAACCGGCAATGGAGCCGTACATTTTGCAGCTACATTTGGCGACGACTCCATCCTGCGGAATCTACTGCAGATGGGAGCATCGCCATCGCCCAAGAACAAGGTAGGCCTGGAGCCCATTCATGTGGCCATCTGGCACGCGAGAGCTGGTGCTGTGAAAGTACTCAGCGAAACTACACCAACTGTCGTCAACAGCATCGTAAATCCGGAGGAAGCGTGTCATACTTGGGACTCTGAAGCATGTAATATCAAAAACGAACCGACCTTGGTGAGCCAAACATTATCGATGTAATTCTCGTATTATCGGTATGAACTTATTACAGGTTAGTACCAGTTGTAGACTCCACAAGTAGGTTCTAGAGTTGTTGATAATGTATTTGCAAGTGGTGCCAAGTACATGAATAGCGTCTACTTGAAAAATAATTGTTGCATCTATAATAAACTATTGAGTGTGGTAATATTCTCCACGTGTTTTTCGGAAACAAGTTTTGTTCAATGAACAACAGCTGTTGGGTAATTCGAAGGAAACTCCACAACTTTTGGAATAAATTACTGAAAATTTAGGGAAAATTGATCTATTCTACGATATGAGCCTCCACGACCAAATTTCGGAAGAAAGTGACGCCATAATTAGTTGACCCCCTTCGAGTTCAAAAGTGATCAGGGAGTTGGAAGGCGATGATTAATTACCATACTGGCACCGGTGGTAAGGAGAAAGGGAATAGACACGAATTCACGTGTTGTGTAGATCATGGATTTTCAAATGCTTTCATATTTCTGGGCTCTCATGTTATTGAAGATGTAACGATTTTTCCTGATATCGATATATACAACAAAATAACATTGAGTAAACTGTTTCATGCAGAAGGAAGGTATTTGAATGATTCATGTATTATTGCTTAGTGGTTGAAATTGAACGTTTTACTCCTTATCTAAAAGGGATTTTCACTTCAGGAATGCGTCCATTACTAAATACTATATTTTATTGAGTGAATGGAGTCCAGATTATTATGTCTACTACACGTGTTTTGCACTCTAGGGTTCCAATCAACTCTACCCGAGAAGCATGACTCACACATAATAATCTGTTTTAGATCGAGATCGAATTCGAAGTTGGCACGACACCTTTACACATGGCTAGCATGAAAAATTTGCACTACATCATGGAACTTCTCATTTATAAAGGTGCCAACTCGGAGTTGCGTACATCGATTACAAGATCATCTCCACTGGACATTGTAGGAACAAACGCAGAAAATCCTAAAGACTCAGAAGCTGCATTCCGGATTGCCTACAACACACTTATTCAAAATACTAAATTAACACTCCCCAGAGTGGATGAGTGGTACCAGGATGGAAGATGTGTGAGTGTCGAGAGGGCAACAACTGCTCTTCACACAGCCGTTAGACACGAGTATCTGACAGCTATTGAGGATCTGCTCAGCATAGGAGCTTGCTGTGGCGTCTGGGATGCTGATAATGAAAATCCTCTAACTGCGGCTGTCACTAATAACTCTGTGAAGTCGTTGCTTGTACTGCTGAAATGGCATAAAAAGAACAAGACTCCCAAGCCGCAGGTAGTCCAAAAGTACCTCTAAATTTCAAACGTTGTTCTTCCTCTAATTACAGTCTCACATTGAAAACATGTTGCCCACAAAAATAATGAAATATGTCAGTCAACACTAAGTGTTCAAGTCTTGAACTTTTCTTGTAAGTTCCTAATGTCAACCTCCGATTTCGTTTTATTATCCTAAACGGGCAACTCATTTCACCCATGGCCTCAAGTTTTGAGAAACGACTTGTTTTAATGACAAATCTTACGCTATCAATGAAACAGTCATATCGTCCTAATATCAAATATCAAAATAAAAAATAAAATTCAAATATCATTTACTTACTATTGGAAATAGCGTTAAAATTTCACCACTCAGTCGTAGTTGCGGTGCAGTAGTTTCATTCCGTTGCACTAAATTAGTGCAGTAAATCAGAAATAATAACAATATCGTTGGAAAGCTGAGAGTTCAAGAAAGTTATCACCGTCAGGAACTTGGATTATCATTTATACTTTTCAGGTCGTAGACCTATTTAAAAAAACGTAGCATCGATGAAAATTTGTGTATATGAAACAGAATTTTCGCGATAGCCCATGCAAATATCCGCAAAGGATTTAATGGAGAGCCCTCCTCCCCTCAGTAGAATATTTACCCTCTATCTACACCGTTTTTAGGACAACTCTAGGTAAGACTCGGTTGAGTTTGAATATGAGAAAACAACACTCCCATCTACTGTCATCTGCTTTTTTATTGGGTCTTTTCAGGTGAACGCAAGGAATTCTTTGGGGTTCACGCCCCTTCACGCTGCTTTGCACGCCGGGAAGCCCAGCATCGTAGCCATCCTTCTCCAAGGAGATGCGGACGCAACGCTCACCACTTTTGTGAAGAGTGATTTCTTCGTTTTCGGTCCTTGGAATTCATCAAGCGAATATTTCGTTTACTCGAAAGAGGAGAAGAAAATAAATACCAAGGTTGGCTTAGTGTAAAATCGGCACTAGCAGATATTATTTCGAGTGTACTTACTTATTATAAGGTAAGGGCTGGACACGTTCTTTTAAAAAATGTGATCAATTCCAAGAATAAACAGAAATTATAATGAAAATTTAATCATCTTTTAATCAATTATATTTTTTCACAAAATTGACGGCTACGTTTGTTTGGTTAAGATGAACTCAAATCAATTTGAAATTTTGAAATCGGTCGACCGACAGCTGAGATTTTCATAGAAAACTATTGCCATGTTACCTCTCACTCGCACACTTGTCGACCCCCATGGCCTTAAGGTCTAAATCTGAATTTTCCTATGTATCAATTTTTTTTTTTTCAAAAAGTCCAACCTATGAAAATGTCTTCTGGACTACTGCCGTGTTACCAACTCCTGGAACAGAGCCTTCAGACCCACTAAAATGAAACTTTGAGCTCAAACGATAAAGAAGTTACTGGTTATGTTAGTAACATAAATATGGTAACCTATGAGTATGTGTTAACATGTGTTGTAATGTGAGTGGCAAACTTGTTCAAAAATCCTTGTTCACTGAAGATTGTTTTCATAGAACGTGCCTCCATAACGTTGAGGGGAATCCCCAAAATGTAGCAAAATAGAATCATTGGAGCTATAGCTGATGGGAATCCTGGGACTCTTAAATTGGGGAATTTGCCTCAAATTTTTTAAATTGATTTTTCGAAGAAGGGTTTACTGATATGGAAGTGTCCATCAGAAGTCCTACCTCTTTTTCACTTACCTAAGTAAATTACAAATTCAATTTCCGAGTCTAATTCAAAATGTCATCAATTTAATAAAATTTATTCTTTATTTCTTTATATATATTTATTTTTTTTTAACTCGATTCAAAACGCTGTTAACGATAATGAATTCAAACGGCTAAAATATTCTGCTGCGCGAGGCGAAGTATTTTGTGTTTCCTGAAAATTGTTCAGTTTTGGATCGAGACGGTTTTGAACACTCCACACTCGTATTACCGGAATTCTACATTTTAAACATCTTATATGCCCGAATAAACTTTACTTAGAGGATACCCGTTCATTTCCAGAGTGTTCTAGAGTTGACTACCTGCTGTTTAGCAGTGATGGGCAAAAATGTGGAGTGTGTGGAGATGCTCAGCTGGGACAGTGACGCCCTGGACTACGAGTTGGCGAATAACATAAATATGCTCCACTTAGCGGCCTGGACTAATTCTCCTGAAATTACGAGGTTTCTGATTTATAAATACAAAGAAAGAAAAAGTGGTAACGTTGACGTGCTCAAAAAGAAAGTGGATCAACTTTGCGACAAGGGTGCAGGTTTCAACGGATACCGTATGGCCCCGATACACTGCGCGACCTACCACAAGGCCAACACTTTGGAAACCATTCGAGTTCTTATAGAAGAAGGTACGAGTGAAGATCTGTGATGGGGAGGATCTTTGTTTATCTATCTATACCAATACCCTTTCGGGCACACAACCAGTCTCAAAATGTCTCCTAGCAATTTTTTTTAGAGGTTTCGTTTTCGAGTTATTTCACTTTTAAGATTTTATTCGTGTTTTCGACCTTACATCACTAAAATGGCTATAACTCCCTTAGTTGATGAAGTAAATTCAAATTTGATTATATCATTGGAAAGAGCGTCAAATTTCCTATCTCCCTGATGGGGTTTTAGAAAATTTTAAATGAAACGAACGGTCGTAAAATAAGCCAAATTAAAAAATTGGTAAAGTTTCGAAAATTTTCACTTTTTTCAAAGTTTGCTTTTCGAAATGTCGTGAACGGAAATTTCCTAGCTGTAAGCCTAAAAGTTGCATGTAAATCCCAGCTTTCTAACGGTGTAGTCATTTTTTTTAAAACACCACTTATTCAGTTAGAAAATGACGTTTTTAGGGCAGAAAACGTTCATTTTCGTGTGTAAATCGGCGTTTTCCACCAGAAATGCTTTCCAACTTAATAAATTAATTTGACATGTAATTTTACGTATTGTTCGACGCCGAATCGAATGGTAACTCTTTCAGATCTCCTCGACAAACAAATAGTGCTTTTCTAGCCTTTTCCTTTGGGCGAAGGGCTCAATCTCGTTGTTCGTTTTATTCAAACTTGTCATTATGGGAGGTCTGGGTTATTAATGACTCGCACTCCTTCCACTTTGTTGACTTACGTAGTTTTTGTCCTCTGTCTTGAAAACATCGTCCCTATCATTTGCGGAAAGATTTATCTATTCGATAGATAACAAGTTGTGAGTCCAGTAGTACAATAGTCCGTTTTTGATTGTTGGAACGTTCAACCGTAGATGGTAGGCAGTTGCTTCCATCCATAGTACCATCTTTGACATTTTGCCTCGATAAATTATATTTTTAGTACATTGGGGTGTTTCTGATAATGAATAGAAAGGGAATTTAATGTTTTTCCATTGAAACCCTCAAATTTGAATTTACGTGTAATTCTAAGGGAGTTATAGCCATTTTTACAAATTAAGACAGAAAATATTAGAATAAAAAAAATAAAATAAATCGAGTTGGATTGGGGCTGTCGAAAAAACGTTATAACACATAAGTTGTTGCAAATTAGTCGTAGAACCAATCTTTGGAGTATGCATAGCTATGTGCCACATGCACAATTGAATACAATATACTATTGAATGTGATATTGAATACTATTGAAATAATATTGAATTCACTTAAATTTCAGGAGAGTGCAATGTCAAGCTCCCAGCTGAGTCGCGAGATTACGGCGACACAACTGCACTTCAATTTGCCACAATGCAAGGAAAATGGGAAAACATACACTTGATATTTAAGCACGACAAGGAAGCGCTCCATAAGAAAGCTAAAAAACGGAAGGGGGACCGACAGCTGTTGTTGTTACCTCACACAGCGGCAGTTTATGACCATCATGAGGTCCTCCGTCAATACCTGTTGAATGGGGCTGATCTATCTTCGGTTGCTGTAGACGGCAATCGAGAGTTCACATTGGTTGACGTGATAGAAATATGCGTGTACGACTATGTGAACTATCTGCAGGGCATATTTGATGAATTTATCGATGTGGAAAATTATGACAGCGAACGCTGCTCAGTCGTGCTGAACTATGGAATTCTTGATCCTGGACGTGAACAGAAAAGCGGGAATCAAATGAAAGTTTTCGAAGCGTTGGTTTCCGATGAGACAGTCGGAGTGAGACAAGTTCTTCTGCTGCATCCTCTGACTCAAACTTTCCTATATCTCAAATGGCAGAAGTTGAAATTGATTTTCCACCTAGTTGTGGCCTGTCATTTGATGATGGCAGTCCTCATCACAGCTCTGGGGTACATCCGACATGTGCATGATCAGACAAGAGACCTCGCATCCGATTATTTTGTAGCTGTTCCCTTGAGGTCTCTTCTCGGCTTATTAACAATAATAATGATGTGTTTCGTAAGTAGTACATCTACACAGTACCTTATCATTAGAATTCAGATTCATATAGAATGAAAGTATGCTGAAATTTGCTAATAATACGCAGTAGGAAAATAACTAGTTGAACATTCGATTAAAAAACGCTGCAAATTATGATACAAAGGTTTTCTACGAGCATTTTTCTACACAGACCACGCGTCTGCAAAGAACATTGTCACTTTTTTTAAATCAACTATAGGCACTACCTACCTACTACATACCTACTTGACAATCATGTTTATTCGGAAGAAATAAACGCTTCAGAATCAATTCGAAGGAATATGGAGTTGGTGCGGGTGCCTTCATTAGGAAATTTGATTACTGGTTGCTAGTTCTTAGGGGGAGCGAACGGTTTGTCATACAGAGCTCTGGGTGGTCTCATTCGATTCTAAAATTCAATACTATTTTACATTGATTCAAAAACAAAACCTTTACATCACAATTGTTAGAGCTAGGGCGTTTTCAAAATTTAAGCCACTATTTTTAACCCCTTAGAAGTGACTGAAATCAACCAAAAGCTTCGGGGCACAACTAGACCCCACAAATGGAGTCCATATACCAAATTTCATCAAAATCGGCCCATGGGAACTAAGGAAAGTGCTGTCATTTCAAGATTATCGAGAAAAACTAACGCTGTCCCTTAGTGGGTTTCAGTAATAAACGCGCATTTCATGGCCACTAAAAATCGACAAAAATGCGCCTACCCCCAAAGAACCCAAAAATGCAGAAAAGTCAGTTTCAAATTTTTTCTGACGTTTAGGGGGTTTTCGGGACTAAGCGATTCAAATGTCGCCTTAGATACGAATGGAATAAAATCATTCGAGATTAGATTGTAGAAAACCATTTTAATAAAAAACGGAGTTGAGAAGTTAAATCGATTTCGAAGGTTAGGTCATTATCAGTAACAAACTATTTTTGTGAGTAACAAACAGTTATTGTTGACCTAACCGTCGAAATCGATTTAACTTGTAACTCATAATTTTCGTTGAAGTAGACAATGTTCTTCTTAACTCCGTTTTTATGTCGCCTTAGAATTAGACAAATACATTCACAGGTTTACAACTTTCTGAAGCAATACTTTTGCCCATTGTAACGTTCTATTATCTTTCTACAGAAAATTGTTACTGTTGGCGATACTATCTTGTTCCATGGGGTGTCAAGAGTGCCGCTCATCCGAACTGCGATGAGCCTGGCATTGATATTTTCATGTTACCTAATGGTATCTTTCCACGGATCTCACTGGTGGCAGAAGGAGGTATCAGCTCTAGCGATATTACTTTCATGGGCGGAACTGCTTTACTTTCTGGCAAGATACCCATGGAGTGGAAAATACCCTTCAGGAATGCACTACGTTATGTTCCTGACTGTTGCCAACCATTTCGTAAAGGTGAATTAACGTCTATTGATAACTTATTATCAATTTATGAGCTTAATGTTCGTTGATTCAGCAGAAATATTGTTTTTTGACTTTAGGAATATGATTACGCCTTAATTTAGAGAATATCGATAGTAAAAGTGTAAATCCTTGTAAGTCCGAAAATGTAAATTTGTCAGGGGAGGAAAAAACATATTGTTTAGTAATGCATGCATTCCAGGGGACGTCCCATTGGATCAGTTTAACCAGTTAATAAGCAATAAAACTGTTTCACTCGATGTAATTTATCTATTACTTTAGGCAAGAAATACTGACCCCCCCCCCCCCCACCATTATCCACCTTAACATTTCTAGCGGCATGCGAGCCTCGAATCTGAAGAGCATTTTAAAATCCATGATCTACGATACCCAACATGCGAATTCGAGTTCACCCCCCCCCCCACCCGCCACCTCCCCAACGCCAACAATGGTGCCAGTCTGGCACCAAAGCGGAAATACGTCGTAACATTGAACTTTCATCTGTTAGTTTTAGTAGGCAGTCCGTCGAAGTTCACATCCGTATTCAAGGTGAAACAAAAAAAAAAAAAAAAAAAAAAACACGAAATATGCGGTTTATGGTGTCCTGGCACCATGGTGGCACTACTATCAGTTCCATGGCGGTACAGAGAATAATTCATGAAAATCCGGAGGTATAATGAGAATTTTTCCTCAATTTCAAAGCTTGGGTACAATTAGTGAGCAGTAAAGGAACCGAAATATTGAAAAATCGGATATTTTGTGAATATTATCCCTCCACTCACCCCCTCCCCTTGCGAATTTTGGTATTCTGGTAAAATCAAGTACAACTCGGAAGTTATTTGAGTCAAACAAAAAAAGAAACACGCAAATCGGTTGGAAATTGAGGCCTGGGCAGTGTTTACAAGATTATACCCGCAAACGCACGTTTTTTAAGCATTAACCCCCCCTTTCCCCCCTTAAAAAGCAATATTCAAAATTCCGGTGCCGTAGTGCACAACTAAATAGTATTCCTCGTCGGACAAAAAAAGAATCACGAAAATCGGTTGAGAACTAAGGCCTGGGCAGAGTACACAAGATTATGCCCAAAAACGCACGTTTTTCGAGCATTAACCCCCCCTTTCCCCCCCTTAAAAGGCAAAATTCGAAATTCCGGCGACGTAGTGCACAACTAGATAGTTTTCCGCGACGAACAAAAAAAGAACCACGAAAATCGGTTGAGAACTAAGGCCTGGGCAGAGTACACAAGATTTTGTTACACACACACACACACTCACACACACATACACACACACACACACATACTCACACACACACACACACACACAGACATACACCTATGGTTTTTTCACGGATTTGGATTCAGAATGGTCTAAAACGGATTACTGTGTGGTTTTTTTTTTCTGTTGAGTGTTGTCCAACTTTACCCCAGATCGATCGCATAAGGACGCCCAAGTCCTTATGCAAGTGTGGGACGTCCTAAAAACTAGTTTCAGGGGCTGCCCCTTTCTGTATTTCTTATGGATGGAGAAATTAGCTCGCTGGTGGAACTTGAATCTTATTTGCAAGACTTCTGTGCACAAATTTCGTAGTTATTTCGGTATTCATGGCTTAAGATTTTTGATACAAACCTAACTCGACTTACGAGGTTTCACACTTTTACTATCGATATTTGAAAACCCACGTTAAGTAATCCGCATATAAAAATCAACGTTTCAGAATGGTCCACAGTAACTGGCTACTGTTTTCATAAAGTAACTTCACAATTGAGTAGATTATACAAAATATTGTAGTTATGCGAGTCAAAAGTACAGATTATCCACAAGGGGAACTATACAGGGTGTAAGCATAACTGGTCTGCCATGCGGTACCAGTCGATTCTATAATTAATTTGCAACAAAGAAATGTCCCAGCAATTTTTGTTTAAACCCTTCGTTTTCGAGTTATTTCAACTTTAAACTTTTTTTCGTGATTTTGACCTTACGTCATTAAAACGGTCATAACACCTTTAATTTGCTGTGTAAATTACAATTTGAGGATACCGGTGGAAAGAGCATTAAATTTACTATCGGATAAATGCCTTAACTTTTTTGTGAGTCAAGATTGAAGACATGAAAACGTCCTCTAAAAAGAGAATTTCACGTAATTTTGGAAACCTTGCATTTTCTCAATCGCGATTTGAACTACGAGAACTCATATTTTTTCAAGATGCAAGAACAGTAAAAAATGCGCCAAAATCTCAGCTTTCCAATGGTATAATCAAAAAATATTTTACAACCAAATTTAGGGAACATATTCGTGTTTGAACTCGGACAAACGTGCATTTTTTCAACGAAATCAGCGCTCTGGCCTCCTGTTTCCGGAAGCCTCGTGGTCAACTGCGGCGCTCACTCACCCACTCCCATCAGATCTTCGAGGCGGAGCACTGATTTTGTTGAAATAATGCACGTTTGTCCGCGTTCAAACACAGATTCCTCCCCTAAATTTGGTTGTAAACTATTTTTTTATTATACCATTGGAAAGCTGAGATTTTGGCGCAGTTTTTACTGTTCATGCATCTTGAAAAAATATGAGTTCTCGTAGTTCAAATTGCGATTGAAAAAATGCGAGGTTCTCGAAATTCTCTTTTCAAAGGACGTTTTCATGTCTCCAACCTTGACTCACAGAAAAGTTAAGGCATCTATCCGATAGTAAATTTAATGCTCTTTCCAACGGTATCCTCAAATTTACACAGCAAATTAAAGGTGCTATGACCGTTTTAATGACATAAGGTCAAAATCACGAAGAAAAATTTAAAGTTGAAATAACTCGAAAACGAGGGGTTTAAACAAAAATTGCTGGGAGACATTTTTTGTTGCAAATTAGTTATAGAATCGACTGATACCATATGGCAGACCAGTTAGGCTTACACCCTGTATTAGGCTTACAATCCTGCCATAGCCTAAGGATTGATTCTACAAGAAATGTGTGACTTTTCGGGAGAGGGGGGGTTAATGCTCGAAAAACGTGCGTTTTTGGGCATAATCTTGTGTCGTCTGCCCAGGCCTTAGTTCTCAACCGATTTTCGTGGTTCATTTTTGTTCGACGCGGAAAACTATCTAGTTGTGCACTACGTCGCCGGAATTTTGAATTTTGCCTTTTAAGGGGGGAAAGAGTGGTTGATGCTTTAAAAACGTGCGTTTGCGGGTATAATCTTGTGAACTGTGCCCAGGCCTCAATTTCTAACCGACTTGCGTGTTTCTTTTTTTGTTTGACTCAAATACTTTCCGAGTTGTGCACGAAACGTGATTTTTTTCCACGAAATCGACGGTTTGACGGGAGCATTCGGGGGTTTCCTCCGCAGGCGCTCCTCTCACTCTCCATCCAACCTCGAATCCTCCCGTCAAACCGTCGATTTCGTCGAAAAAACGCTGCAAATTATTACACAATGGTTTATTATTTTTATATAGATCACTCGTCTGCAGAGCCACCATCCATCCAACATGAAGAAAAACATCGATCGCCTTTCGGTCAGCTTTAATTTGAACGGAGATTAGGCCTCTTTTGCGATTCACACTCGTGTTTCTGATTTATCGTACGTCCAAACTTTAAATCCTCGTAGTGAGCGAACGGTTTGTCCTTCAGAGCTCCGGGTCGTCTCAAAAAATTCTAAAAATTCTATAGAATCCCAAGTTGAAGGAGAAACAATACCTTTATATCAAAATTTTTTGAGTTAGGGCGTTTTCAAAATTTCAAAATTGATTTTGGAACCCTTAGAAGTGACCTACATCAACCAAAATCTTCGGGGCACAACTAGACCCCAAATGGAGCCTACAAGCCAAATTTCATCAAAATCGGTCAATGCTAAGTGGCAAAAGTGCCGCGTACGGCGGACAGCGGACGGACGGCCAAATTTTTATTAGATTTTCGGATTCTACGTACATTGAAACGTAAACCATCAAATTTTGAGGGGGTGTTAAAAAATTGTTTTTCTTGGTCGATTCCAAAGGTTCATTATTGAAAATAATAAACCAAAATCACGTTTTTTCTCATTCAAGCGCGGTTTTCTGCACTAATAAACATATAGCAAACATTTCTGACCATACCGTTGGAAAGCTGAACTTTTAGGTGAACTTTTAAGCTTACAGGCAATCATTTACACGCAGGAAAACTGGGACTCATGAGCGGTTGAAAAAAGTTGAGATTTTCAAGATTTTACAATTTTTCCTCTTCAAGTTCATTTTTCACCCGTTTTGTATACTTAAAAAACTTTGGTTTTCCTTCAGAAAGATAGGAAATTTAATGCTCTTTTCAATGGTATCTTCAAATTTGAGTTTATCCAGTAAATTGAAGGAGTTATCAACATACAAGGTCGAAAACACGAAAAAAATCTTAAAAGTGAACAAAGTAGGATTTTAAGTGAGTTAAAAAAATAAGTCATGAGACAAAAAAAGTCACAAATTAGTTGTAGAAACAATCCCCACGCTATGGCAGGAACATAGGTGTTACACCCTGTACATGCTTGATCCACTCCTGTAGCATGAGTGATTGAGGAATATTTGAAAGTTTCTTCAATCTACTTCAAAAACTATAACAAGTACTCCATTCATCTCTCTAGATTCTTAGAATTCGCTCACGTAAATGGTTGATTTGTTTTATATTTTCATTAAACCATACTACTGCCATATCGACAGTAACAACGTAAAACCGCGTAAGTTGAAAAAACGAAATTTTTCAGAAGGCGTAAAAAACTTTTAAAAGACTTAAAAATAGAACTTTTTTATGTGTCCTGAAAAATTTAGTTTATTCAACTTACGCGGTTTTCCATTGTTACTGTCGACATATTGTACGCACAGGGTATATTTTGAAGATGTTAATTCAGGTTTCCTCGTCTCTCCGAACTCACTGAGTACACATACGACTATCATAGAATAAACACGTTTTTAGTTACAACTAATGTACTCGTTGTTAGTCCCCAATTCACCAAGTTTCAGCCATTTTTGGAGAATTTGTGCATTTCTGGAGCTTTACTGCTATCTGAAATGATTCACTCACCCCGAATAAACGAAATATTACCGTGTTTATAGCAGTTATTTCGATTACAATAATCAAACCCATTAACAATTTTCTTCGAAGATTCGCAAAAAAAAGTTCAAGATTTGTGAGTGGTCCACTCAGGATAAGGTTTAATAATTTGTCGTACAATAAAGCTTACATACCTACCTGGGATTCTAACGATGCTGACGTTTCAGGTTACGTTTTCCTTCTCTCTGTTGATTATGGCCTTCGCTCTATCTTTTCTGATTCTTGGCTATGACAAGAACGTTGATAGCTCATTCTTCAGATCCGTCGTGAAATCCATGACTATGGCCACAGAGTTTGACAGAGATATCATATTTGAAAACAATTCTACAGACACTGGAAGCCTAGTCAATGATTTTGTAGGAAACATCGGAAACTTGCTATATTCTGCATTCTTCATAATAATCACCATCGCTATGGTTAACTTTATGACTGGTGTAGCCATTGGTGACATTTCTGCATTGCAAAATGAAGGTTCGTATCTATTTCATGTTTAATTCAAACACCCAAACGAAATGAATGAGGACATGATGATTGAATTAAACCATTGTCGATCACGTGGAGTCCATGCAGACTCCAATCACACTATTCTCCTTTTTAGGTCGTCCCACAGTAAGGCTAGGGTGTCCTTATGGGATTAATCTGGGGCGAAGGAAAATCACACCACTCAAACGAACAAATAAATACACAAACCCGTTTTAGACCATTCCAAATTCAAATCCGCAAAGAAAACCATAGGTGTGTATGTCTCTATAGGGTGTATGACGTCAAATTGATTGGTGAGACAGGGAGAGAATTTTTCCTCTAACAATTTTATCAATAGCGGCATACAGGAAGTTTTTCTTGATTTCCCGAAAGTTTGGTTGCAAGGACTTAGGCCCTTCTAAAAGAAACCGATTCATTTATTCTTACCACAGAAATAATTCTTATAATACCAAGAATTCTTACAAAAGACCAAGATTCACGGAAGTATAATAATTATACTTCCGTAAATCTCGGTCTTTTACTCAACCGCAAATCCTTCATAGTATTATAAGAATTATTTACTTCATAGTAATTAAACTAATATGGTTGAATCATAGCTAATAATCATGGTTTTCAATAATTTATCAATAATTTTCCGAGTTTTGAAGCTGAAAATAATAATTCAATTTCGCTTTCGCCACTACATCCTTGGTTTTTTACAACATGGGCATGTATTTTAATTTTCTTTTCAAAAAATTAGCTCTTGAGATTTTATTTTTGTTTTTAACTTCGGGATTTTAGTGAGCCTGTGTTTAAAATACAAAAGAAGAAATACAGTTCCTATTGGGTTTCGCTACATTACTCGAATTTTGCGATTTATCTGTACAGGTTTACCTGATAACCAGTGTGATCATTACTTCCAGGTAAAGCACGTCAAATTTTCGAGCAGGCGCAGGTTCTTGCCAGTTTTGAGAGAATATTGAAAAACGCAATAGAAACTCGAGTTTGCCGCAAGTTGGAAGTGTTTTTGAAAGACGGACTCCAAAATGACAACCAAGCTATTCCTCAGGAAATGGCCGTAGCTGTCAACGAAAGAGTAAGTACTTTAGGAACTTACACCTGCCACTTAGCTCTCAAGTCGTCCAAAGTGGAGGAAGCTTTGTAATCTTACTTCTACTTGGTGGTGTGACAAACGTCGATTCGGTCTTCTCAGAAACCCTGCTTGTTCAGAAAATCTAAGTTGTGGGAAAATGAGAAAATAATGTCACCCCCGACCTTTTTATTCCGAATTTTGAACATTCCTGGCTGTTTGCTGATTAATACACATTTAGAAAACGTCTGCCAAGTGGGTGTGGCACATAGCTCCCTCGTATCCATAACCTGATTGTATAGATGATCCGATGTATAGTAGTTGATCTCAAAACATCAGTTGCACTTACGTATTAGACGTATTAGGACCGCCTACACGTCAACCCGGGACATCTACGAACATTTCTTCGAAATCGGATGGTACCTAACTGTAGAACTTATGGATGTTATTATTTTATTTATTTTATTTTTTTTTAATCTCCCCTCAAAGACAAAATGTCTTTCGGACGGAGGGGGCACGCCATAAAACAAAATAAATAAATAAATCAAATATAATGGGGAGGACGCCCAGGACTCATCCGAAAAAAAAGGAAATTCACATTTGCGCATGCGCAGTAGCTACTATCAGTCTGGGAGAAATGATTTCCATACAATACCATTTGCACCTCAATCCGCATAACCTCGGAAAATTTCATCGAAATCGGATGGAAAAACGCTGCTAATTGTTACACAATGGTTTAGTATTTTTTATTTTTCTATATAGATCACTCGTCTGCAAAGCCACCAACCATCCAACATGAAGAAAAACATCAATCGCATTTCGGTCAGCTTTAATTTGAACGGAGATTAGGCCTCTTTTGCGATTCACACTCGTGTTTCTGATTTATCGCACGTCCAAACTTTAAATTCTCGTAGTGAGCGAACGGTTTGTCCTACAGAGCTCTGAGTGGTCTCAAAAAGTTCTATAGAATCTTAAATTGAAGGAAAAACAATACCTTAATATCGAAATTTTTTGAGTTAGGGCGTTTTCAAAATTTCAAAATTGATTTTGGAACCCTTAGAAGTGACCTACCTCAACCAAAATCTTCGGGGCACAACTAGACCCC
The DNA here is from genome assembly GCA_009739505.2 of Apolygus lucorum. Taxonomy (NCBI): domain Eukaryota; kingdom Metazoa; phylum Arthropoda; class Insecta; order Hemiptera; family Miridae; genus Apolygus; species Apolygus lucorum. The sequence continues at coordinate 114,137,617 of CM019167.2, read as the reverse complement.
AAATGGAGTCTACATACCAAATTTCATCAAAATCGGTCAATGCTAAGTGGCAAAAGTGCCGCGTACGGCGGACGGCGGACGGACGGCCGAATTTTGGTTTATTATTTCCAATGATGAACCTTTGGAATCGACCAAGAAAAAAATTTTTTCAACACCCCCTCAAAATTTTATGGTTTACGTTTCTAGGTACGTAGAATCGAAAAATCGAATAAAAATTTGGCCGTCCGTCCGCCGTCCGCCGTACGCGGCACTTTTGCCACTTTTTTTTTTTTTTTTTTTTTTTATGGGACGGGGCAAGCCCTTAGTCACTGAGACCATAGGTTTGATCTCTTGTGACCGAATTCCCTTTTTTCACTTAAGTGCCCGTTCGAAAACCTCTTCTTTCACAAAGTGAAGAAGTTTTTCGGGCGTTACCCGAGCAATTTCGGCCGGGACAAGAGTACCCTTACCAAATGCCGGAATCTGGTAGATGCTACAGCAGGACACTCACAGAGGATGTGTTCTGCTGTTTCGACTCCTTCGCAGCAGAGCCGACATTCAACTGTCCTGGCCTTGCCCATCTTGTTGAGATGGTATCTCAGGGGGCAATGGCCAGTCAGGAGACCCACAATGGTACGAAGGTCCTTCCTCCTTAGCGACAGCAGAGCTTTTGCTCTTTTTTTGGAGATGGTGATTAGCTGCTTGGCTTGCCTCTGCTTTGGAGTGTTGCGCCAGTACGCAGCTCTCTTGCTATCCTACCATTTTTGGACCTGTTGAGTAATGAAGCTCTTGGTAACCCCGAGTAGGGGTTCAGGACCAAAACATTGGGATTCCGAACCCTGCTCAGCGAGTCGATCGGCTTCTTCATTGCCATCTACTCCTTCATGGCCAGGGACCCAGAGCAAAGTTAACTTATTGCCCCGAGCCGCAGCCTTCAGGGAGTCCAGACAATCCCAGGTTAGCCTTGATGTTATTGAGTAGGCTGCAATGGCCTTTAGGGCTGCCTGGCTATCAGACATTATGTAAATTCTCGCACCTTTGAGTCGTTTTTTTGGCGATCTCTCGTGCGCATATTTCTATGGCATGGGTTTCAGCCTGATAAATGGTCGCTGTTGTTCCTAGGGGTTTAGTTAGGCTGAAATTTGGGCCTTTGATCCCTAGGCCAGCTTTTCCATTCATCACAGACCCATCTGTGTACCACAGAAGTGAACCTGGTTCATATTGAGGCGCGCCTCTTTTCCAGCATTCACGATCATTAATGATCACTCTAAAGGGTAGGTAAAAGTTCATTCTCTCTGACATAGTGTCAGGGACTGACTTGACCACTGGATCGGTGTGGACTTGGTCCAGTATTTCCAGGTGGCTCCCTTTACGAGGGGGGAGTTTGAGTTTTCCCGAGTGCAGCATTCTGATAGCCCCCAGGAAGGCTGTCCTCTGAACAAAGATAAGTAGAGGGGTGAGATCAAGAAGAACCTCTAGTGCTGCTGAAGGGGTGGTACTCATTGCTCCAGATATACCAAGGCATGCTTGCCTTTGTAGTTTGGTTAGCTGGAGCATAGATGTAGCCTGGTTTGATTTTTGCCACCATACAACTGAGGCATAGGTGACCATGGGTCTGACCATCACTTTGTATGACCAGGAGGTCATTTTAGGCGTTAGTCCCCATGTTTTTTTTTGCCACTTAGCATTGACCGATTTTGATGAAATTTGGTATGTAGGCTCCATTTGGAGTCTAGTTGTGCCCCGAAGATTTTGGTTGATGTAGGTCACTTCTAAGGGTTCCAAAATCAATTTTGAAATTTTGAAAACGCCCTAACTCAAAAAATTTTGATATTCTTTTTCCTTCAATTTAGGATTCTATAGAATCTTTAGAATTTTTTGAGACCACCCGGAGCTCTGTAGGACAAACCGTTCGCTCACTACGAGAATTTAAAGTTTGGACGTACGATCAATCAGAAACACGAGTGTGAATCGCAAAAGGGGCCTAATCTCCGTTCAAATTATAGCTGACAGAAATGCGATCGATGTTTTTCTTCATGTTGGATGGTTGGGGCTTTTGCAGACGAGTGATCTACATAGAAAAATAAAAAATAATAAACCATTGTGTAATAATTTGCAGCGTTTTTATTCGATTTTTGGATTCTACGTACCTTGAAACGTAAACCATCAAATTTTTGAGGGGTGTTAACATTTTTTTTCTTGGTCGATTCCAAAGGTTCATTATTGAAAATAATAAACCAAAAGTAGAAGTTATGGCCGTTACAAGGAATTCACGTTTACGCATGCACACTGGCTACTATTAGTTTGGGTGCGATGACTTTCATATTGGACCATGTCCAAATTAAATTAAATCCATTGGGAGTGTTACCATTTGATTCAGCGTGGATATTATGTGTGGACCATTACCCATTTGTCTAGTCATGGTAAGCAATAAATATCCTAAATTACAATTAGTAAAAGTAATTGGTGAAAAATGCTATACATAATTCAAACTATTTGTTAAAAAAAATAGAGGGGTATCACTTTGAACAATTGTGCTCAAGCGGGAAATCTTCCACTCTTCGGATTCTACCTAGTAAATCAAGGGGAATTACATTGAGAAGTAGTAATCGGAATTTAGGTCAGTCTGTTTAGATCTATCCTTCGTGTGTACACTGTACGCGTACTGTGTTCTACTTATCTATTGTAATCTACACTATAGTGTTTCATGGAGCGTAATAATAAACACCTCATTATAATGATGCAGGTCACCGTCATTATTCAAAAGATGAAGAAAAAAACGCGAAGCTGAAGGTAAAATGCTTGCTGAAGAGCAAAAGAAAACGGAGAAACACGAAGCGAAAAGAAAAGCCACCGAAGAATTGATGAAGGTTGTGAAGAACATCCAGGCACAGGTAACTGATAAGAAAAAAGAGATCAGTAAAGTTGATCGCTGAAAGAGTGCCATTCACCTCAGAAATACTCAAGTTTTTCAAGAGGAGCTATACAAGGAGTTTTTAAGAGAGCTGTAGGGAAACAGGACTTAATCACCCAATAACGAGAAGTACGTAGTTATATCTCACCTTTCTCTGTAACAGAATCTACTAGTACCTATTATTCCTCACCAAGTGTTTGTTATGTGTGCCAATTGTTAGTAATTTAATAGTATAGGTCATGTCACATATTTAATATGCGCTACATTATATGATGGTACTTACCAACTTTACTCAGTTTTAGTGAAATTTGGAACATTGATTGCATGATAAACCTTCATTTCATCAATATTATATGAATTTAGTTCCCCATTACGATCCCCATCCAATTGAAAAAACTTTTGTGCTATCAAAATTTACTGTTTCAATTGACGAATCTCGTTAACAGTGGAGCTGTGCATCGAAAGCAAGGATTGATGAACAATTATGACGTCCCGAGCAACTTGAAAATAACTAATTTATTGAAGAATTGTTCCTCTTCGGTGCCCGTAGGTAGGGGAGTGTGCGCCCCCCCCCCCTCCCTTTTTAGTCCCACAAGTAAGACTTGGGCGTCCTTATGCGATCGATCTGGGGTGAAGTTGGACAACACTCAACAGAAAAAAAAATAACCACACAGTAATCCGTTTTAGACCATTCTGAATCCAAATCCGCGAAAAAAACCATAGGTGTATGTCTGTGTGTGTGTGTGTATGTGTGTGTGTGTGTGTGTATGTGTGTGTGTGTGTGTGTAACAAAAATCTTGTGTACTCTGCACAGGCCTTAGTTCTCAACCGATTTTCCTGGTTCTTTTTTTGTTCGTCGCGGAAAACTATCTAGTTTGTGCACTACGTCGCCGGAATTTCGAATTTTGCCTTTTAAGGGGAGGAAAGGGGGGGTTAATGCTCGAAAAACGTGCGTTTTTGGGCATAATCTTGTGTACTCTGCCCAGGCCTTAGTTCTCAAACGATTTTCGTGGTTCTTTTTTCGTTTGACGCGGAATACTATCTAGTTGTGCACTACGGCGCCGGAATTTTGGATTTTGCTTTTTAAGAAGGGAAAAGGGGGGGTTAATGCTTGAAAAACGTGCGTTTGCGGGCGTAATCTTGTAAACTCTGACTCTGCCGGCCTCAATTTCCAACCGATTTTGCGTGTTTCTTTTTTTATTTGACTCAAATAACTTCCGAGTTGTACATGATTTTACCAGAGTACCAAATTCGCAAGGGGAGGGAATGAGTGGGGGGATAATATTCACAAAATATCCGATTTTTTCAATATTTCGGTTCCTTTTACTGCTTACAAATTGTACCCAAGCTTTGAAATTGGGGAAAAATTCTCATTATACCTCCGGATTTTCATGAATTATTCTCTGTGCCACCATGGAACTAATAGTGGTGCCACCATTGTGCCATGATGCCATAACCGCTTATTTCGTGTTTTTTTTTTGTGTTTCACCTTGAATACGGATGTGCACTTCGACGGACTGACTACCAAAACTAACAGATGAAAGTTCAATGTTACGTCGTATTTCCGCTTTGGTGCCAGACTGGCACCATTTTTGGCGTTGGGTGGTGGTGTGGGGGGGGGGGGGGGGTGAACTCGAATTCGCATGTTGGGTATCGTAGATCATGGATTTTAAAATGCTCTTCAGATTCGAGGCTCCCATGCCGCTAGAAATGTTAAGGTGGATAATTGGTGGGGGGGGTCAGTATTTCTTGCCCAAAGTAATAAATAAATTACATCGAGTGAAACAGTTTATATCGCTTACCAACTGGTTAACTGATCTAATGCTTATCCAATGGGACGTCCCCTGGAATGCATGCTTACTAGAATATGAAAAGAAAGTGACGAAAAATGTATGCAAACCCAGTATAAAAAGAACAAAAATAATAGTAATAATATATGATTGATGAATAATATTATTAATCTTAATTTATTTGAAAATCTTATTTAGCGAATTTTCTAACAAAATCTGCGTCTCAAGTTATGCCTAACTTCACGTAAACATTCTTCCTCAGTTATTCGCTTATATAACTGCGAGTCAACAGACACGAACATACACAATTAGATTCGCCTTCCATACTCACATGATCTAGTTCCTACTACATGCGTCGATGTTGAAGTTCAAAACAGGAGTGATAGTAGGTTTTTTTCGAGCTCCCCTCAGAGACTGAATGTGACGGAGGGGGCACGCCATTAAAATACAATAATAATAATAATAATACACTAAACACATTTTGTTCGGGACTGGAATACTTACCCGCAGAATTTGTTTAGTTTACTTGGAACATTTGTTAACTAGCGGTAAATCGTGAACAGCTGATCAGATTGACCTACCGGCGAATGCAGTTGATTCGCTCTCAGTCGGTCTTCGTCCTCGGCACCTTGTAGTCTTGAACTCAAATCTTTAGAAAAAACGTTGTGCTTTAGAATTAAATCTTTAGAAGTTGTCAGTTGTGCTCTAAATTCGCGCTGTCGCCTTCCTGGAGGAATTCGTGGATTATGGCCCAGGTATAATTTGCATCTTCATCAACGGGGGCCCCCGTCCTTTACAAGCTCACACGTCGCGGGAGGTCAGTGGCGAATTTTTTATTATCTAATTTGATCATTCGTTCTGTTTCAGATATTGTTACGTATTACTATTCAATTCTGCGGGGTTGGTTTCTTCATAATTTATCCTCAGGGGTATAAAAAAAAATCTCCTTTTCAGCTCATGTGCCTACCACTTACGCGGGGACTTCTTGCAGCTCACTTCGTTAAGGAAATTTTAACCAATCACGTTGTTTAAACGAACCAACAAAAATTAATACCGTCCGCTTTTTTATCGACTAATGTCGGCACACATTTAAATGGGGAGGACGCCCAGGACTCATCCGACGCCGGCCCTAGGGATGAGGGCGGGAGAGAGGGATGAAGGGAACTACCTCTATAAAAAGACCACCAGCTGATATGAGCCTAGCAAAACACGGGTGGGGATACCACGGAGTACACCTACTGAGATGCCCAACTCTCGCAACTAGCACTTTTACCGCACTACACACCGCGCCACGGCTATTTTGTAGCCATCAACTTGATGTTGTGTGCCACTCTTCCAGCTCCGACACCGCTTTCCGCAAATATTTTTGTCACACTTTCTTACATTAGCTCGCTAAAAATGATCTGCTCTATGTCCAAGCTGTCATTGACTAATTGGAGAGCCAGGATAATGTAAGACTAGTGAGACTTGACAGCAACGATGTCGGGCTTCTTACCCTGGTCACTTGGCATGTGATACAATATCTCTCCCTCTCAACTTCCCAGCCACTAGATGACAAAGCACCTGCTATCTGCTTGGCGACGGCATCATGACGTAGGATGCGGCTCCCGTGTGTCCGAAGACACTGCTGCACCACTTGATTTTTTTTTTTTTAAGAGTTTATTAACTTTCAGTATTACATACTATATGTTTGGCAAATTTATTAATAGATAATAATATTATTGTACGTAAGTACATATAACACGGTCCAATGACAGTCCCTATAAATCACTATTGTTTAATTAGATATATGGATTAATAACAAATCAGGTAAAATAAATAAATCCTAAATAAGTGATTTTGAAACTCAACAAGACAATAACAATAATAACATTCAGTACGATGTTTGGTTAGTCGGGGTCCAATATGTCGGGTGCTTCTTTTCCTTACGACGTCTAGGTTAATCGTCCCCCATGATGACAGTAGTTTTTTGGAATATTATGGCTGATTGATGGATCGATATGGTGGCGTGTTGACGGTTTATGGTGCCTTTTATGACTTCGTCGACCGCTGGAACGTCAAGATCTCGATTAATTACGTCGTTTCTCACCGTACCATGGTGCATCAGTTATCATTCTCAACGCTTTGTTTTGCTGTGTTTGGATCCTATTTATTTGGGTTTTTGCTAGCCAAAACCCCAGATGGAGCAGCCATATTGCCATATTGGTCTTATCAGAGTGAAGTATTATAAACGTTTTGTTCCAGTGCCCACATGATACAGATGCTCATTTCCTCTCAGACAGCGCGGCAAAGGGTATCTGTTGTCCCACGACTACCCCTTGAACACCGTATGGCAGTTGGCAGTCCTACCACGCGGACAGCATGGAAGTTCGGGTAGTCGCGGGCCCCAATGCCCACCGAAGCCAATTCTACCCATTGGGATGAAATGATGCTTTCAGCGCACTGTCGGAGTTCTTAAGCATCCACTGACTCATGCAGCATAGGAACATACTCAGCAGATGAACTGGGTTTCGGAGCAGATGGTGTTGTTCGGTCACACCACGCTAACTGCTGCCTGACAAAATCAAGACCAGCAGCAGAATGGGTGACCTCCCAGCTCGATCCCTGAAGAGCTAGTAGGCGCTGGCGGCGCTGAGCAGAGATACATGCTGAGAGAGACACAAAGCCAAGGCCACTGGATTTGACCAGTGCGTGTGAGTCCCACTGGGGACACTAGGTGGGAACTCCAGCAATAGGGCACAGCAGAGCGCACTTCTCGATCTAGCCTTCCCTCTGTAAGCCTACCAAAGACTAAACCATAGGTCAGCATTGGCTATGAGTACGTGAGGAAGAGGCGCAGCTTCTGCTATGGCTTCAATGGAGTCTTCAATGCGTACGTGCTTACCAACCTATCTGAATAAGTAATAATTATTATTTTATCTAAATTACATTGAGTGAAACAGTTTTTTGCTCTAGGAAAGTAAATAAAAATGCAAGTTTTATAGCTTACGTACTGGTTTAGTTGACTTTCTTAATGCTTGTCCAATGGGACGTCCCTGGAATGCATGCATTACTTAAGAATATGTTTTTTAAAAGGTTTTTGTTTTATTATTTTGTAAATTATTATTTGTTTTTGTAAAACCATGTTTATTCATTAAATATCAATCACATAACAACTAAGCTACTTGGGAGCCTATTTAGTTAATTTTCTTTCATAATTCAATTCAACAGTTTGAGTTAACAGCACAATGGTTGTGCTCTAGAGTATTTTGATCTTATGTCATTAAATTGGTAATAACTCCTTTAATTTGCTGTGATAATTACAATTTGAGGATACCGTAGGAAAGAGCGTTAAATTTCCTATCTCCCTAATACTCAATACAATTTTTACAGTTGAATTTTACGGATAATGAAGCAACCTAAAAAGTTAACTGAGTAACTTTTCAAAAACTGTCCTTTTTCAACGCCCATAATGTCCAAATAACTACAGATACTTAATGAACTATTGCCGGAAAGCCTAAAAACTGCGCCAGAATCTCAGTTTTCTAACGGTATGATCACGAAATATTTTATAATCGAATTTGAGGGAGAAATTTATGTTTGAACGCGGGAAAACTTGTATTTTTTTTTTCTTTTTTTTTCAATGAAATCGACGGTTTAACGGAAGACTCCGGTCTACACCGCCGCCGCTCCTCCCAAGCACCAAGTCTCCACGTCAAACCTTCGATTTTGTTGAAAAAATGCACGTTTTTCCGCGTTCGAACATGAATTTCTCCCTGAACATGAAATTTGATTGTAAAATGTTTTTGATCATACAGTTGGAAAGCTGAGATTCCGGCGCAGTTTTTAGGCTTTCCGGTAATAGTTCATTATCAGGAATTGTTTGAACATTATGGGCTTTGAAAAACGGAAAGTTTTCGAAAAGTTACTAAGTTCACTTTTTAGGTTGCTTTATTCCCCGTAAAATTCAACTGAAAAAATTCTACTTGGTATCAGGGAGATAGGGATTTTAACGCTCTTTCCAACAGTATTCTCACATTGTAATTATCACAGCAAATTGGATGATTTATTACCAATTTAATGAAATAAGGTCAAAATTACGAGAAAAAAACTTTAAAATTGAAATAACTCGGAAAAGAAGACTCTTAAAAAATTGCTATGAGACATTTTTCGTTGCAAATTAGTAGTATAATCGACCCTTTGAAGGAATGAGACTTGTTTTGTAGACACCCTGTATAGTTTCAACACGTCACTGAACGATTCCAATTTTAGTTCGATATGGAGTTCGTCATTTCGGACCTAATAGAGAGCGTTTACAATGCTCCTTAAACCTTCTTTTGGGAGGTTTGTATAATCTTGATGTTCGATTTTTTCGTACGGCCCAGAGCTGAATAGCATCTGTCCAGACTGGTCTGAATACTTGCTTGAATTTGTTGTATGTAGAGAGCTCAGAATGTCTACCGAGAAATCGGAAAATGTTTTTAATTTCATGTTCAATTTCTCACTTTTCTTTTTAACAGGCTCTTTCCACTTTAATTATGTGTCAAGGGTTATTCCAAAACATTTCACTGTGTTCAGGGTATTGCTAGTGCATTAAGCATTATTGGCAACCTGATAATTCATTTGTATGTAAAGTTGATGTAGGTAGAAGTTGAAGTACATTTTAGACCGTTTAGTCGCCATTTTTTGGTCCATTCTTCAATGTTAGTTGCTTCTTCAAGTTAGAAGCTTCAATTTAAGAGTTTATGAGTTATATCTTACCGGTAAAATTGAACGTCCAACTCCTCATTCAATGGGAAACTCCCTGGGATGCATGCTTTATTAAACAATGAGGTTTTAAAGGATTTACTTGGTCCTTCTTATCGTTTGAAGTATTCAGGTGACCAAAAAGTCACACATTGGGAACCCGTAGTACAGTGACTTCAAGACAATTCGAAACTCTAGTTCTCCACCAACTAAAAATTTCCAACCAAAGTATTTGAATCTTCTCAGGCAATCTTATAGTGAGTAAACCTGGATTCAATATGCTAGTAAGAAGGCAGTAGGCACTTAACTCCTCAGATACTCACCGATATGGGCTTATCATGCTCCATTCTCCAGCTCCCTAATGACTCAGAATGAATAGGTAGTGTACCAACTACCTGTTCCCCATATCGGGGAACTAACTCTATCAAAGCCGAGTTTCTGTTGACGTCATTACACCTCGATCAAAAGATGAAAATAAACACTAATTGTCTCATGTGCGTCATCGTGTACACCGGAATCACTGACAAGATTTATGATGTAAGGTACCTATGCGTGCCATTTCTCATTTCACAAAGAATATCATGGCTCAACAGAGGTTAGAAAAGTCGGTCTATGATGTGTGGCACGTAGCTTCTTCGTACTTTTAACCTCAGTCAGTCTGGCACCACCAATGACTTTCGGACATGTAGGTACATTTTTTTGAGCCAGTAGAAGATTAATTCTGAATGTCTAGGAGAAAAGCCCATAACTCTATGCTAGAATACTGGATCTGGCGCCCTAGCACCATGGTGACACCACTCCTAAGCACATAGAAGACACAGAGGCGATAGCTCCATCTCCCTCAAATATTCACTGGAAAACGCTGCAAATTATTACACAATGGTTTATTTTTTTTATTTTTCTATATAGATCACTCGTCTGCAAAGCCACCAACCATACATCATGAAGAAAAACATCGATCGCATTTCGGTCAGCTTTAATTTGAACGGAGATTAGGCCTCTTTTGCGATTCACACTCGTGTTCCTGATTTATCGTACGTTCAAACTTTAAATTCTCGTAGTGAGCGAATGGTTTGTCCTACAGAGCTCCGGGTGGTCTTAAAAAATAATAATAATTCTATAGAATAATAATTCTATAGAATCTTAAATTGAAGGAAAAACAATACCTTTATATCAAAATTTTTTGAGTTAGGGCGTTTTCAAAATTTCAAAATTCATTTTGGAACCCTTAGAAGTGACCTAATTAACAAAATCTTCGGGGCACAACTAGACCCCAAATGGAGCCTACATACCAAATTTCATCAAAATCAGTCAATGCTAAGTGGCAAAAGTGCCGCGTACGGCGGACGGACGCCAAATTTTGGTTTATTATTTTCAATAATGAACCTTTGGAATCGACCAAGGAAAACAATTTTTTAACACCCCTCAAAATTTGATGGTTTACGTTTCAAGATACGTAGAATCCAAAAAACGATTAAAAACGCTGCAAATTATTACACAATGGTTTATCATTTTTCTATATAGATCACTCGTCCACAAATTCACCAACCATCCAATATGAAGAAAAAAAAAAAAAATCAAAATCACCAACCATCGATCGCATTTCGGTCAGCTCTAATTTGAACGGAGATTAGGCCTCTTTTGCGATTCACACTCGTGTTTTGATTTGTATATGTATATATTTCAATATAAACACTTAAATTTTCGTAGGGAGCGAACGGTTTGTCCTACAGAGCTCCGCGTGGTCTCAAAAAATTTTAAAAATTCTATAGAATCTTAAATTGAAGGGTAAACAATACCTTTATATCAACATTTTTGAGTTAGGGCGTTTTCAAAATTTCAAAATTGATTTTGGAACCCTTAGAAGTGACCTACATCAACCAAAAGCTTCGGGGCACAACCAGATCTCAAATGGAGCCTACATACCAAATTTCATCAAAATCGGTCAATGCTAAGTGTAAAAGTGCCGCGTACGGCGGACGGCGGACGGACGGCCAAATTTTATTAGATTTTTGGATTCTACGTACCTTGAAACGTAAACCATCAAATTTTGAGGGGGTGTTAAAATTATTTTTTTCTTGGTCGATTCCAAAGGTTCATTATTGAAAATAATAAACCAAAATTTGGCCGTCTGTCCGCCGTCCGCCGTACGCGGCACTTTTGCCACTTAGCATTGACCGATTTGATGAAATTTGGTATGTAGGCTCCATTTGGGGTCTAGTTGTGCCCCGAAGATTTTGGTTGATGTAGGTCACTTCTAAGGGTTCCAAAATCAATTTTGAAATTTTGAAAACGACCTAACTCAAAAAATTTAGATATAAAGGTATTGTTTTTCCTTCAACTTAAGATTCTATAGAATATTCAGAATTTTTTGAGACGACCCGGAGCTCTGAAGGACAAACCGTTCGCTCACTACAAGGATTCAAAGTTTGGACGTACGATAAATCAGAAACACGAGTGTGAATCGCAAAAGAGGCCTAATCTCCGTTCAAATTAAAGCTGACCGAAATGCGATCGATGTTTTTCTTCATGTTTAATGGCTTTGCAGACGAGTGATCTATATAGAAAAATAAAAAATAATAAACCATTGTGTCATAATTTGCAGCGTTTTTATTCGATTTTTGGATTCTACGTACCTTGAAACGTAAACCATCAAATTTTGAGGGTGTGTTAAAATTTTTTTTTTCTTGGTCGATTCCAAAGGTTTGTTATTGAAAATAATAAACAAAATAGGCCAGTCAATACTCACTTCCTGCAATTTCGTCCTCAGATTATATAGGTTTTGGATACTCTCAAACATTTATTTCTTGGTATGATAGAAATAGAGTAAATTTCAAATTACATTTTCCCCTTCCGTTAGCACATCCCTTTGATATGAGTCACACATCCTTAGATCCCATCTACTAATGAAGAAATTGAGCCATATCTCTTCGAAAGCATCAACCAGTAAGGATACAAAGTACGGGCTATGCCAAATAAGTTGGGTAAATTGATCAGTTCTAATATATACACGTTTATTACATTTCCCATTTATAAGAGTTTCGTGCAGTTTCATGTATCAGTGTCGTTGCTTTGACGTTTGATACTTTCTCAGATCCGCTGTTTGCCCTTTTGACTTTTGGGTATTTTGAAGTTGGTACAAGATTTGCTTGGATGAAAATGTCAAAATTGGGTGCAATTTCCCAAGCTCCAGACAATAACTTCCCACAAATTTGATGGCCCCATCTTCCCTGGGTGGACTAGACCCCAACTTCCTCAGTAGCCTGAACGCCAATTTCCCTCAGTTAGCCCCTACGGTTGCTCGATCCAAACTTACCTCCTATGTTGGCAAATCTCCTTCTTCATACAGGGCAGATCAAAGTACCTGTGAAATCCAGCAACGAATTTGAACCTTTATTGTCCATCAATTTTCCTCAGTAGAGTATTGACCTGTTTTGACCTAGAATTATCTCGTGTCACGAGGCGATTCTCAAAAAAAAACAAAAAAAAACAAACAATTCGACTGAATGAAGACGGGTTTTTCTTTAGTACAGCTTATGTTGAATGGGCCACCAATGCGGAAGAATATTTTTTATTCCATAAATATCTGTCATTTACGGCTGATTCAGGTCTTTGAAGCATCCTGCTAAACAAACTGCGAAATCAGTGCAGCTACCGTGATGATCCGATCTCTTGAATGGATGAGAAAATCGCTTAGCAGAGGGGCCTTCACCTTCGCAATATTATTGATTCCTCCCGGCCCTCTGCCAGCTACTCCGGTTGCAGTTCGATCTGAATATCTCCTGCCGACTAAACCTAATCGACGGTAGACTAATTTAAATGATCATTTTGGATGAGCTTTTTTCTTCGGTCTTCTATAAATTATTATCCATTTGAAATCTCATTTGTTACTTAGGTGTACGATATCTATAAGCAACCTTCAGCACTTCACAAGTGTTTAGGACACCCCATTAAGAAAAACGTAGAATCCTGCACACCTCATTTTCTTCGTTTCCAAATGCCCTATTTCTCCAAAACTTGGATGGTTGGTTGGCACTGACGGTTAGACTATTCCCCACGAGTTTCGTCATGATCAGATCACTAGTAGGCACCATCAAACTAGAAGGGTAATAATTGAGAAGTGCCATTCCGATGATCCCTTTTGCGTCGGATTTCCACATCATAAATGGATCATTTATCGAGGCTTTTTGTGGTCCGTAGGTGGTTTATTGTGGTCCATGGAGGCAACTTAAGGGTCGATAGTTCTTATCAGTGGAGGTTTAGGCGGGTTCTTCAGCGTCCATACAAAAAACAATTGAACACAAAATCCTTAAAATCAACGTATTTCACAAATTTTATAATTACATGTGGTTTGTAAACAATTATTGTAACGTGCCATATTGGAGAAAGTATCGTAACCAGCAAGTCGAGGACAGGAGGGAAGCGCTTTCGATGTAAAAACATCATCAGGTCGTCGAGGTAGTACTAAGTAGTAGCTGCTGGTAATTAGTACTTCTCCTGTACTCGACTTGGTGATTACGACAGATTCTCCAATAAGGTACGTTAACAGTAACCGTATTCTTATAACTAGTGGAACTAACAACACACTTCATACCTTGTTTTGTAAAGTTCATTTTTTTTCTCAACATTACCGATTTTGGAGTTTGCGGAGATAAAACACTGCATGAACGATATAAACTCTCTGACGATAACAGAATTCGTAAGAAAACTTCTATAGGATCACCCAAACGAACCCTGAAAATGCCTTCGGAACATTGGCTCATCTAGTGATCGCAGTTCTGTGATGAGGTGTAAAATTCAGATTGTTTGAAATCGGAGCTAGCTAAATTTTAAATTTTCGTTACCAATTGACTCTGAGTTGCTGAACGGGCCTAATGAGTTGAGATACGATTCTCGAACAACTTTGGCCACCTAAATTTGGAATAAATCTATTTCGTTTTTAAAGAAATCAAAAATATCTCGTTGAAATTCCAAGTATCTACGAGGTTGAAATTTTTAATGTACACTCATGACCACGGAGATTGCAGAATGCTATAGAATTTTGATAAACTGATTAAAACCTGGGCTTTCGTGTATGTAATCGATGGAAAACAACACTAGTAGACGACTAATTAAAATTTTTATGAATTAAAAACAGGTAATTACAATAAAGAACTAATTACCAAAAGCTCACTTTTTTATGTTCCTTAGTACATACTTACTCTTAATATGTAAAGATGTATTAGTTCTAGACATCTTTATTTTTTCGCGCGATCCAACAAAAACGATCTGCTCAAAAATAGGCAAAATGGCCACTTCAGAATCCAGCAAGGTCCAACAGCCTTCTCAGGAAATGGAGGCCTTTCCAGCAACACCGTTACTATTACCACCCCTGAAACCTTTGATTCACTTACAATAACATTCACTTGTTGTTAGGACATTTCTTTGAGCAACTGACACTGAGCCTACTCTGGATTTGAAGATCAAAATCAAGATCAAAATTGCATCAGAGATGAGCTCCTCGTTTCGGTTATTGAATTCATACTTGAGTTATTTGTCAGCGGCGCATTGCGAGCTCAATTCTTTAGTTTGATTCTGAAGTCTTACTAAACTCAGAGTGGCGGCCCCTCAATTAATAAGAAGAATACAATAAGAGTGGGTTAGTACAAAAACACTGATCGCGATTGGTGCAAGATTTTATTGAATACCCTGGGTTTTGTGCTGACAAACCTTCTTCGTACTTTACATTGACAATAAATTAGTTGTGTTTTGCATTACATCAATAGTTGTATCGTTGTTACCGGACAATGTGTTTGTTGACCTCATTGATCTCAAAGCCACTTCTATCAGGAACTGACAGTGGAGAGAAATTTGGAGGCGGCATGTTCCAAACTGCATATTTCCTGGTCCTCCCTGCGAAATACAAATACCAATAATCAGTCTAGGGGTTTGTTCATCATGACAAAGCGTTATTACAGGAGGATTTGAGGTGCTTCACGATCCCTGGTCAACGGATAAAATGATCGGTCGCAGCAGCTAGTCAGCTCTTTATCTCAGAAGCATCCAATATCCAGCTGCTGACAACCGTTTAAAAGTTATGGCAACCTAGATCAATATTTTCATTCTGTTAAGATCAGCTACCTCTTCGAATTTTTGTCGATTCACTTCCATAGCCTAGTGGTAAGAGCTCCGACTCAGAAATGTAAATATAGTTTAGTCGGAACGATAAGAGATCGATCTCCAATCGAGGGAAGTTTATTTTTGATGATACAACAAAGTGGCGCAGTCGAACGAACCCGAATGGGCTCCTCAGCATTCTCTGAGAACAATAATTGATTAGTTTTATGTCATCAAAACCCACAAGACACGAGTCGAGCCACTGCCTATTCGGACAAACGTTTCGAACAAAAGCCTCCACCTCACGGACAAGGTAGTACTTATGATTTCCTAACGGAGGAGAGATGATGTGATCTCTTCGCATTCCTGTCGATTCACTTCCTTAGCTCAGTGGTAAGAGCTCCCACTCAGAAGTGTAAATATAGTTTAGTCGGAACGATAGGATAAAAAACGGAGTTGAGAATAACGTTGTGTAGTTCCACGAAAATAGTGAGTTACAACTTAAATCGATTTCGACGGTTAGGTCATCATCAGAACAAACAAACAGAAGGTACATCACAGAAAGCATAGCTTATATAGTCACAAGTGAAAGGGAACTTGAATCCCAGGTCGAGAAAGTGAAAGTCATACCCAATCAGATTGAAGCAGATAGAAGTGAAAGGAGAATCCTATTGGCTCAGAGACATTGAAAGGATCATGGGAGGATCAACAAATTAATGCCAATCTAGTAAACAAAGAGGAAGGGAGCTCAAACATTGGTGAGGGTAACATTGTTATGAAGGGGGAGGGGGGGGGCAAGCTATTGCAGAAATGAACCCATCAATGGTGAAACATGTTGAGGGACCACTCATTCAAGCATTTATCAGAACTATCGCTTTTAAGAATCTCGAACTTTTCAAACACATCCAACATACCTCCCTTCGGGCAAAAAAAACTAGTTATGATTGGATTCTCTCAGATGATTCGCAAAAGCAGAATCACCTTTGTTATCCCTGAAATCATTTTCATGCTCTTTTATTCTTTCGATAAATTCCTGCCAGTTTGACCACAATACTCAACCTCG